>CM038483.1:3908401-3931882 GCA_021464305.1 Kandelia obovata | reverse complement strand
CGAAGGAACACGAACCTAAGGTATTTAAGAAGGATATGGACGCCACACTCCATAAAAGAAAGGAATTGAGAATGATGAGTCGATTGGAACACCACAAGAAGAAGTACCTTTTGATAAGTTCTTTAGTCCTCAAAACAACCGAGGGGGAAAACCCTTACTTTCTATTTCACTCAAAGTTGTATGATTTTTTAGAGTTTATAAGGGATGACTATTTATAGTCTAAGATAGCAATCATAAAGAGGCACAAATTCCTACTGAAGATAAATCTTTATTTGGAGAAATTCCTAACAATGGACAAATTTCAACATAGACAATAAACTCCTATTTAGGAGTGAATATTATTACTTAGTATGAGCAATCAAGTACTCCAATTATATTAATTAGGTCTCTACTCTTTGTCAAACTTGAATTCACACTATTTGAAACTTGGATGGACTGAATGTCCTTAATAAGACCATTTAGTGCTTCTTTAATCTTTTTGGCTTTAGCTCGTGTTATTGGGCCTTCTAGAATGTGCAATGGACCTTTTGCATCCACTGAAGCTCTAGTTTGTGTTATTAAGCCTTCTGAAATGTACAATGGACCTCTTGCATCCATTGGAACCTTCCACCCATCATCTCTAGGGTTCTTATCACAAGGCAGTAGCCACACTAGTAAATATGACCAAGGTAGTAGCCACACTAGCGACCCAACAAAGCAACCAAGGAAGAAAAACTAGAAGGAGGTGGAGCAATAACACAAGGGTCTTGCACCAGCAACCAATGTACAACAGCAGGTGGTGCACCAGTAAAGAGTAATAGTGCACAAAGATAGTAGCAATGGCGTAAGAAAATAGCAATAGTGTGGGCGAATAACAATAGTGACATGAGTAAACAGTAGTAGCACACTCGAATAGCAGGAATAACACATGTGAATAACAGCCACAATGTGTGTGGACAAAAGTCACAGTTTGTGCAGATAGCGAGCATAGTGCCTGCAAACGATAATTACAACATGTGCAGACAATAGACACCAGTGACAGCATATGCAGATAACATTAATAGTGCACGCAGATAGCAGCAGATAGACCTCATAGCACATACGAACAATAGTACATATGGAAAACATTAATAGTGCCTACGGACAACATTAAGAGTGCGTGCGGATAGCATTAACAGTGCACACATATAAATGTAGCAGTAACTACATCAACGTGTACAAACAACATTAGCATCACGCATAGGTAGTAGTAGTAGTAACTAGAAGTAAAATGAACACTCCTATTATATGCAAACTCCACATCTGGTAAACAATCTTCCCATGTTTTCAAATTTGTTCGAATAATAACACGCAAAAGAGTAGAAAGAGTTTGATTAACCCCCTTAGTTTGTCCATCAGTTTGTGGATGACAAGTAGTTGAAAACAATAGTTTAATACCTAACTTACCCCATAGAGTATTCCAGAAGTAGCTTAAGAACTTTTTATCCCAATCTGAAACAATGCTTTCCCTCACATATCCTTTGGAAATAAGCTCCTTTGTATGCTCAAGATTGCTCTTATATGCTGGCAAGTTAAGAACGGATGCACCCGAGACAAAATCAATTTGATGCTCAATTCCTCTATTAGGTGGCAATTCACTTGGAACATCATTAGGGAATACATCTTCAAATTCCTGCAATAGAGCAACAAGAACACTAGGCAAATAAGCCTCCTTGTACAAAATGATATAAGCACTTGCTTATTTACCTTGACTTTACCACTCTTATTCAACCACTGAAAATTATATGGCCTAGGATGCTTCATAGTAGGTAAATTCAGCTTCTCAACAATAGTTGTACTAGCAACATTAGTACAAGTCCCACCATCAATAATTATACTACATACCTTATCTTTCATAAGACACATTGTCTGAAAGATGTTATCTCGTTGCACCTCATTTTTTTCCTTTACTTGCACATTCATCAAGTTTGACAATGTCATCATTTGCATGGACAATTTCATCTTTGACAATAACACCTCTTCATCCTCCCATTGATAACTTTTGTTTCTCTTTCTATACCTTTTTAAGCTCTCTTCCTTTGTTGAGTCATTTTAAGCTCTCAGTCTACTACTTAGACCTAAGAGAAGCATACTTGATTCTTTCTTTCAATAAGATGGTTATTTTCTACTTCTTTGGAATCTTTGCTTTCTGTCAGGATAATTTTAAAGTAATTATAAAGGATAAAGAGCCTATCAAATTCAATTAGATCCATAAGCCAAATGAGGATTTGGGTTTAGTAAATTAGATGGATAAGCCCAAAACAAAGATTGAGATAAAAATGAACTGGAATTTCATTCTTGTTAATGGTGAATTTGTTAATGTTATTTTGGGTGAAAATACAAATCAACATAAATTCTCTACAATGTTATGGTTTGGTTTAAACTACCATACTATATAGAGAAATACCCAGAAGATAGAACCTAAAATGGTTCAACACCCACAATTAATGTGTGACACGAAACTTTGTATGTAATAGGATATATCATACATACAAAGTTTCGAAGAAGTTAACGGAAGCCCAATACTTTTCTAATGCTTTATATGGATGATATATTACTAATAGAAAAGTATATACTATTATTTAATTCCATTAATATTTGGTAGCCAAGAATATTCTCTATAAAAGACCAAGAGAGGTAGTTTACATTTTGAAAAGATTTGAATGATTAAAGTTTATAAATAAAAATTTAAACAATTGTTTTTTGTTGTTTCAGTTTGAGTAGATATTGTTAAATAGTTTAACATAACATACTCTCCATGGACACAATTAAGAGAGATATGATAAATAAGATGTATCATGTATGCAATATTATGTATAAGACAATGTATCTAATGTATACATACATAATTGATTCAAATGATAGTTATTGGACAATTTGTAAAAGACATTCTTAGTATTTTTAAAGTATTAAGAATGATTTTATAGTTTATGGAGAAATTAAAAGTTCAATGTTATGAGAATAATAACTTTTAGTCTATTAAAGACAATTAAAAATTATATTCTAAAGAAAGTTTATTATTCCAAGTAATAAGACTATAAATTAGAAGGGTTCTAACATAAATAGTCATCATATTTGAGCATATTTTTTGCAAATCATTTAATGAAACAAAAAATTGTGAATCAAGAAATTCATTATTTAACTTAGCAAGATTTCATGCATTGTAAGTTGTTAATAATATACTATGCTAGCAATAGAGTCATTCAATAAGGAACCTCAGTCTTATGATTGATCCAATCGTATGCTTGAATGATTTCATTTCATCATAGAGATGATGGAAGAGAATATTGTAAGGATAAAGAGAGTCCCAGTTCAAAGGATTAGGTAGATTCTCATGTTAAGCTTTTATTTTGGTAAGAACATGATCACTGATATCATTATCCAATGTATACTATTGTAAATACATTTTCATGCATATGATATATTAATTAAAGATATTCTTTAGTTTTAGTATTGTTTATATAATAATATAGTCATCGATAAATTTTAAAAATAAAGTTAATAAAATAAATAAACTTTGCAAAGATATTATGATGATATCATAATTATGATATGCCTATTACATCAAAGTATTATTTTCAAATATTTCTAGTTGATGCATCATTAAGAGTGGACATTGATAAAGTTATAAGACTAATATATGTTGTATTTCTTTCTTATGAAAAAAATAGTTAATCTCATAAAGTAAAGGATGGTATACTTAAACAAACATATGAGTGTTTATTATTGAACAAGTTCATTAAATTGACTCGTTATAAGAATTTTCAAATGGAACATATTTGTGTGTCTAAAAAATTTCTCATGAAAATTTTGTAAGTGATCCTTTGACTTGAGATCACCAAGATATCTCATATAGGAATCAATTTACTTTGATGTCACTTATAGGTCTTAATCAATAATTGAGATGAAGTTGGAAATATCATGAACAATATGGTGAGAGTTGACTAATCAGTAGAGGATGATCACCATAAAGTAATCATAGAAAAATGTTTCATTTTCTCCTCATAAGTATTAATTGAAGAAATCCTTGCATAAGGTGGAATGATGATTCATGAGTAGTTATGATCTCATTCATGAAATCAATGACCATATTAATATTTAAGAACTAATAAAATTAAAAAATATAGATTAGATTACTAATTTTATACTCTATGTCTAATTAGAATATTAGTATATAAAAAAATTAAATTACACTAAGAGACTATGTATTAAAAGGATTAGTCAAACCACTTTGTCAGTTCTAACATTTGGATGGTCATAATACATAAGTAAATGTTAATCTTGATCTAAGAATATGAATTGATTAATAAGAGAATTAACAATAAATTAAAAAAATTTAATTAATCTAATCTCCTAGGATTATAATTCATATTCATTACCATTATTGTTACAATTTTAATAGGTCATACACATAAGAACAATTAGAGAAACATAAAATGAAAATCAAGTAGGACTCAGTTGAAATATTGGAGAAACTTATGAAGTCAAAAATATGAAATTTAAAAATAATATAAGTTAAAATGAAATTCATTGAAAATTGGCAAAAATCACTTTAAAAGCATTCTAGAATCATAATCCTATAAATACCTCACAACATGTTAGATAATGCATGTTTAATACATTAGGGTTACTTGTATTTTCCTCCCTTTGTCCCTCAAAGGGTTTTAGGTTCTAAAAGTTGTTTCTTCATTGTCTCGTTATAACCATTAGAGTTCGGATACTTGTACAATAGTAGTTTGCAATAACTCACTGATAGACCTAATGTTGAGTCCATCTTCAATTGCTAATGTTGGATTTGTTGTCAACACATATCTCACATGGTTTTATGTGTCGATTTTAAGGTTATGAATGTCATTGAGATGCAGAAAGGTCATTGGGAAAAATCTGTGATGACAAGGCAACCCTAATAAGGAAAGATTGACTGTTGACAATTGACCATAAATTTTAAGGCTCAAATATAGTTGTTGTGTAGGGTAACTTTTAGGAATCAACGATGACCATTGATGACAATGTAGCCATAATATCAAGGTTTTATAAATACTCTATGCATCTTACAAGAAGAAAAGAGAGTTGCAAAAAATTGAGTAATGTGGGCAAGGCACCGACCAAGGAGAGTGCAATAGTCAGCAAGGCGAAAAAGTAAGGTGCAGCCGACCAACGAGGAAATAAAGAAGAGAGGGCAAGGTAGCTATCCACCCCACACCAACAACCTCATAAAGTGATAGTAGTAGCTACCACCACACCAAGAGGCTTTCAACAAACCATCAGCATGTCCCAGCACATCCAAAAGGCTTTCTAGTAGACTAAACAACACATCATTGCATGTTCAGGAGGGTGTAACAGCAGTAGCAGACGTCCCTACAGGTCCAGAAGGGTATACCAGCACCAAAACAACACTTCTAACACAATATACCCACACCAACAAACCACTAGCAAGGTGATGCTACCATACGAATTTTAGATTCTAGACTCTAACCTTAGAAGCATAACCTTAACAATAAGGCGGGTCCTTGCTGGAATATGTGGTCTAATCAATTGCCATGATGCCTTCATAGATATGTGTTGCATATATCTATAGGGCATGAATATGTAATTATATTGTGCTTTCGAAAACCAAAAACCAAACAACAAAAAAGGTCATTCAATTGGTAGAAAGAGAAAAGAAATAATCTTGTGTGGACATGCTTTCGTGTATAACAATGGCAAGTGAAAATCTCAACTACCTAAAATTAGTATTGAGTATGCTAGAACATTGAATCTCAACCAGCAAAGAAATTGTATGAAGAGAGTTTAAGTGTTTGATAAGCTTAAATAAGATTATGAAGGCATACTTTCTATAACTTGGTGGAGACCTCAGCGTAAAGAGCAACATAATGGGTAGTTCTAAAAATTTGTGAAAACCAAAGGCAAAGTGTGATTCTTATTACATGATAGTAATTTATTGTGTGAGCATAAATTTACTGCACAAAGAGCCTTACTGGGGATGCTGGTGGTATTTTTCAGGTAAGTGGTTACTAACTTTTAATTGAAGTTCTTACATTCTTTTCTTCTTTTTTGTCAAAAAAAAAAAATTTGTTAATTGCTATTTGTTGGGAAGGTTACAAATTTATAATTACGGGGTTTTGGCAAGTTCATAAACCGATTTCTTTTTACCCATTATCTATGAAATTTTTTCCCGGAGTATTGTTGATCTTTAATCTTTGTGATCTCTTATGTGCTTTGCCTTCACTTGTTCATTGCAAAATTTAAAAAATTAACCTTCATTTCAACCTATTGAGATTAACTTTAAAAATGCATATTGCAAAGTTGCTTTATTTCTCAAATTCTTAAAACCTGATTAAAAGTATCACCTAATAACTACTTTTCCTCCCTCATGAAACATCCTGAATTGAACAGTAGCATGACTTTTGTACACCAAGAGCTTGTTAAGTCGTCATAATATGTATTGGAGTTACTTGTAGTATAGAAAAATGAGGAATAAGAAGCTATATGCAATATGCTCACACAATTAGGCTTAAATTTGATATATTTGTACTACCATGATTATAAAACGTTTCTTAACTTGCAATTTTAATGTGTGGATTTGAAGACTCTTATTTTGAAAATTTTGATGGGTGAAATTCCAAAAAAAGACACTTTTTTTTAGTTGTATTAAGTTTTATTTTTAATATTTTCACTTAGTTAGACAGACTTGAATTTTCTAACTTAGGAAGCCTTTTAATGTTTTTAGAAGGACCATTAAATTATAAGAGGAGGAGGTTGGTGGGTAAAGGGGAAGAACACACGATACTAGAAAACACAACACACACCAATTATCTCTGCTTCTTCTACCTTATTCTTTCCCTTTCATGTTAACATCCATGGCTCTACATGGTTGAAGGAAATATAAGTTTAGGAATGAATAATTGTGAGATATAACTTGTGTTTAGTATTTGATTTATACTTTAAGTATTGAATTTTTTTTGTGCATATATTATTATGATTGTCTTGCATTGATTATTAGGAGATTTACTAGTGAATTAATCATTACAATTTACTGTTAGGTTAGACATCAAATTTATAATTGTTTGATCCCTCTAATTTGTAAAGCAATGAAACTTGGTGATTTGTTGCATCAAAGACTATTAGGTCTTGGGAAGAACTATGTATAAATTAAATATAATTGTGCGTCCTTATATTTTTTAACTTTATCGATCTTTCTAATTTTTAAGGTTGTCAGGGGATTAAACCTTTAGTACTTATCTTTCGGTTGTTTGGTGGTTAAGGTTAATTAGATCACATGTATTTTGATTGACTACAAATAAGGAGAAATAGCAAACTGGTTCATTATGAGATGATAAAAAGATCTTTAATTGGTAATCTTTAATTTTTTTAAAAAAAATCTATCCTACCATTAAATAATCTAAACAAAAACTATCAAACTATATGATGTGACATTCTTATGTGTAAAACCCACTATCATGTACTATAATTAAAGACATGGCATTTACATGCAATTTAATTAAAGAATAAAAAAATTTAAAATTCGAAATTCTCTCTTTGTTTCTCTCTCCTCCCCTTTTTCTCGCCTTTCATTTTCTCTCACATTGCAAAAATCAGCCTAATCCAAAATTGAATACTATCATAAGTAATTGAACATGACACTTCTTCTCTATTGATCAAATTTATTGAATCTCATCACCTAGATCTTCCCTTACTACGCATTTGTATTGTGAATGTGTATGGAACAAGAAGAAATAGGATGAACTCTATACAATTAGATTCAATAGCTAATATCTACTTGTAGCTAGATCCATGTCCAAATTGTTTATTAATCTTATTCAACCACTTCAACCATCACTCCAACTCCCTTCTTCTTCTTATCTTCACCAAAATTGGCAATATTAAGGTTCTTGGCCATTGCTAAGTTATGTCTAACCAATTTTCTTTTCTCCCTCAAGTTTGACAATGTCATCATTTGCATGGACAATTTCATCTTTGACAATAACACCTCTTCATCCTCCATTGATAACTTTTGTTTCTCTTTCTATACCTTTTTAAGCTCTCTTCCTTTGTTGAGTCATTTTAAGCTCTCAGTCTACTACTTAGACCTAAGAGAAGCATACTTGATTCTTTCTTTCAATAAGATGGGTTATTTTCTACTTCTTTGGAATCTTTGCTTTCTGTCAGGATAATTTTAAAGTAATTATAAAGGATAAAGAGCCTATCAAATTCAATTAGATCCATAAGCCAAATGGGGATTTGGGTTTAGTGAAATTAGATGGGATAAGCCCAAAACAAAGATTGAGATAAAAATGAACTGGAATTTCATTCTTGTTAATGGTGAATTTGTTAATGTTATTTTGGGTGAAAATACAAATCAACATAAATTCTCTACAATGTTATGGTTTGGTTTAAACTACCATACTATATAGAGAAATACCCAGAAGATAGAACCTAAAATGGTTCAACACCCACAATTAATGTGTGACACGAAACTTTGTATGTAATAGGATATATCATACATACAAAGTTTCGAAGAAGGTTAACGGAAGCCCAATACTTTTCTAATGCTTTATATGGATGATATATTACTAATAGAAAAGTATATACTATTATTTCTGTCTCTTATACACATCTAGATGTGTATAAGAGACAGCAATTAGATTCAATAGCTAATATCTACTTGTAGCTAGATCCATGTCCAAATTGTTTATTAATCTTATTCAACCACTTCAACCATCACTCCAACTCCCTTCTTCTTCTTATCTTCACCAAAATTGGCAATATTAAGGTTCTTGGCCATTGCTAAGTTATGTCTAACCAATTTTCTTTTCTCCCTCAAGTTTGACAATGTCATCATTTGCATGGACAATTTCATCTTTGACAATAACACCTCTTCATCCTCCATTGATAACTTTTGTTTCTCTTTCTATACCTTTTTAAGCTCTCTTCCTTTGTTGAGTCATTTTAAGCTCTCAGTCTACTACCTGTCTCTTATACACATCTAGATGTGTATAAGAGACAGCATTTCATCATAGAGATGATGGAATAGAATATTGTAAGGATGAGTCCCACTTCAAAAGGATTAGGTAGATTCTCATGTTAAGCTTTCATTTTGGTAAGAACATGATCACTGATATCATTATCCAATGTATACTATTGTAAATACATTTTCATGCATATGATATATTAATTAAAGATATTCTTTAGTTTTAGTATTGTTTATATAATAATATAGTCATCGATAAATTTTAAAAATAAAGTTAATAAAATAAATAAACTTTGCAAAGATATTATGATGATATCATAATTATGATATGCCTATTACATCAAAGTATTATTTTCTAATATTTCTAGTTGATGCATCATTAAGAGTGGACATTGATAAAGTTATAAGACTAATATATGTTGTATTTCTTTCTTATGAAAAAAATAGTTAATCTCATAAACTAAAGTATGTAGGTATTTAAACAAACATATGAGTACTTATTAGTTGAACAAGTTCATTAAATTGACGCGTTATAAGAATTTTCAAATGGAACATTATTTGTGTATCTAAAAAATTTCTCATGAAAATTTTGTAAGTGATCCTTTGACTTGAGATCACCAAGATATCTCATATAGGAATCAATTTACTTTGATGTCACTTATAGGTCTTAATCAATAATTGAGATGAAGTTGGAAATATCATGAACAATATGGTGAGAGTTGACTAATCAGTAGAGGATTGATCACCATAAAGTAATCATAGAAAAATGTTTCATTTTCTCCTCATAAGTATTAATTGAAGAAATCCTTGCATAAGGTGGAATGATGATTCATGAGTAGTTATGATCTCATTCATGAAATCAATGACCATATTAATATTTAAGAACTAATAAAATTAAAAAATATAGATTAGATACTAATTTTATACTCTATGTCTAATTAGAATATTAGTATAATAAAAAAATTAAATTACACTAAGAGACTATGTATTAAAAGGATTAGTCAAACCACTTTGTCAGTTCTAACATTTGGATGGTCATAATACATAAGTAAATGTTAATCTTGATCTAAGAATATGAATTGATTAATAAGAGAATTAACAATAAATTAAAAAAATTTAATTAATCTAATCTCCTAGGATTATAATTCATATTCATTACCATTATGTTACAATTTTAATAGGTCATACACATAAGAACAATTAGAGAAACATAAAATGAAAATCAAGTAGGACTCAGTTGAAATATTGGAGAAACTTATGAAGTCAAAAATATGAAATTTAAAAATATAATAGTTAAAATGAAATTCATTGAAAATTGGCAAAAATCACTTTAAAAGCATTCTAGAATCATAATCCTTATAAATACCTCACAACATTGTTAGATAATGCATGTTTAATACATTAGGGTTACTTGTATTTTCCTCCCTTTGTCCCTCAAAGGGTTTTAGGTTCTAAAAGTTGTTTCTTCATTGTCCGTATGGATAACCATTAGAGTTCGGATACTTGTACAATAGTAGTTTGCAATAACTCACTGATAGACCTAATGTTGAGTCCATCTTCAATTGCTAATGTTGGATTTGTTGTCAACACTATCTCACATGGTTTTATGTGTCGATTTTAAGGTTATGAATGTCATTGAGATGCAGAAAGGTCATTGGGAAAAATCTGTGATGACAAGGCAACCCTAATAAGGAAAGATTGACTGTTGACAATTGACCATAAATTTTAAGGCTCAAATATAGTTGTTGATTGTAGGGTAACTTTTAGGAATCAACGATGACCATTGATGACAATGTAGCCATAATATCAAGGTTTTATAAATACTCTATGCATCTTACAAGAAGAAAGAGAGTTGCAAAAAATTGAGTAAATGGTAGGGGCAAGGCAACCGACCAAGGAGAGTGCAATAGTCAGCAAGGCGAAATAGTAAGGTGCAGCCGACCAACGAGGAAATAAAGAAAGAGAGGGCAAGGTAGCTATCCACCCACACCAACAAACCCTCATAAAAGTGATAGTAGTAGCTAACCACCACACCAAGAGGCTTTCCAACAAACCATCAGCATGTCCCAGCACATCCAAAAGGCTTTCTAGTAGACTAACAACACATCATTGCATGTTCAGGAGGGTGTAACAGCAGTAGCAGACGTCCCTACAGGTCCAGAAGGGTATACCAGCACCAAACAACACTTCTAACACAATATACCCACACCAACAAACACTAGCAAGGTGATGCGGAAAACCCCTTACTTTCTATTTCACTCAAAGTTTTATGATTTTTTAGAGTTTACAAGGGATGACTATTTATAATCTAAGATAGCAATCATAAAGAGGCACAAATTCCTACTTAAGATAAATCTTTATTTGGAGAAATTGTTAACAATGGACAAATTCCAACACAGACAATAAACTCCTATTTAGGAGTGAATGTTATTACTTAGTATGAGCGATTAAATACTCCAATTATATTAATTAGACCTCTACTCTTTGTCAAACTTGAATTCGCACTATTTGAAACTTGGATGGCCTAAATGTCCTCAATAAGACCATTTATTGCTTCTTTAATCTTTTTGGCTTTAGCTCGTGTTATTGGGCCTTCTAGAATCTGCAATGGACCTTTTGCATCCACTGAAGCTCTAGTTTGTGTTATTAAGCCTTCTGAAATGTGCAATGGACCTCTTACATCCATTGGAACCTTCCACTCATCATCTCTACGGTTCTTATCACAAGGCAGCAGCTGCACTAGTAAATATGACCAAGGTAGTAGTCACACTGGCAACCCAACAAAGCAGGCAAGGAAGAAAAAGTAGATGGAGGTGGAGCAACAACACAAAGGTCTTGCACCAACAACCAATGCGCAACAGCAGGTGGTGCACCAGTAAACGGTAGTAGTGCACAAAGATAGTAGCAATGGCGTAAGGAAATAGCAAGAGTGTGGGCGAAGAGCAATAGCGGCATGAGTAGACAGTAGTAGCACATTCGAATAGCAGAAACAACACATGTGAATAACAGCCACAACGTGTGTGGACAAAAGTCACAGCTTGTGCAGATAGCGAGCATAGTGCTTGCAAACAGTAAGTACAACATGTGCAGACACCAGTGACAGCATATGCAGATAACATTAATAGTGCATGCAGATAACAGCTGACAGACCCAATAGCACATACGAACAATAGTGCATATGGAAAACATTGATAGTGCCTACAGACAACATTAAGAGTGTGTGCGGATAGCATTAGCAGTGCACACATATAATAGTAGCAGTGCCTACGGACAACATTAGTAGCTGTCTCTTATACACATCTAGATGTGTATAAGAGACAGCTGAGGGGGTTAATCAAACTCTTTCTACTCTTTTGCGTGCTATTATTCGAAAAAATTTGAAAATATGGGAAGATTGTTTACCACATGTGGAGTTTGCATATAATAGGAGTGTTCATTTTACTACTAAATACTACTATTACCTGTGCGTGATGCTAATGTTGTTTGTACACGTTGATGTAGTTATCCATATGTGTTGCTAATGTTGTCCACTGTTTATGCTATTTGCATGCATTATTGTTGCTATCCATGCATGCTACTAATGTTGTCCGTAGGCACTGCTACTACTGTCTCTTATACACATCTAGATGTGTATAAGAGACAGGGCCTAGGATGCTTCATAGTAGGTAAATTAAGCTTCTCAACCATAGTTGTACTAGCAACATTAGTACAACTCCCACCATCAATAATTATACTACATACCTTATCTTTGATAAGACACCTTGTCTGAAAGATGTTATCTCGTTGCACCTCATTTTTTTCCTATACTTGCACATTCAATGCTTGCCTTGTAACTTCTACATCATTAACCAGATACTCCTCTCCATCACTTTCCCCCTCTGATGATGGCACAGAATCATCATCTGCTTCACTTTCAGTTTCAACATCTCCATTACTTCTCAAGAGCATTATACGCTTATTTGGACATTGAGATGCAATGTGTCCCCTGTCCAAACACTTAAAACATTTAACATCTTTATTTTTACTTGGTTGGGGTTCAAAATTACTTTCCTCCTTGCTAAAACCCACCTTTTTGTGCTTGGATAGTTCAACTGTGGACCTGTAATTGGCCATCTTATCCCTTTTACTCCGATTTGGCTAACAAGATGAGGTAGAAACCGAATATTGAACAAAGAGTGTGGAACCCTTTCGATTAAGTTGCCTTTCAACTTTCATTGTCATGTGCACCATTTCTTTTAATTCCACATAATGTTGAAACTCAACCACATTTTCTATGTCCCTATTTAGCCAAAGAAAAAATCAAGCCATGGCTGCCTCTCTATTTTCTTCTACATTTGCCCTAATCATGGTAATCTTCATCTCCTTGTAGTAGTCCTCCACACTTTTGGTGCCTTGAGTGAGCCCTTGCAGCCTTTGGTATAACTCCCTGTAATAGTGATTGGGGACAACCCTCCTTCTCATAATAGCCTTCATCTCCTCCCATGTATCAATAGGTCGCTTGTGATTCCTTCTCCTAGTCAAAACAAGTTGATCCCACCAAATCACAGCATAATCAATAAATTCAACTACAGCAAACTTTACTTATTTGATTGCATCAAGGCCAGATATGATTTTTACTATAAACTTTTGTGCTAGATTTCAAGGTGACCTCAAGGTCTCATCTTGTAACGGCTAAGAGAATTTTGAAATATGTCAAGGGCAGAATCAATTATGGGCTGCTTTATGATAAGAGTGAACAATTTACCTATATGGGTATACAAATGCAAATTGGACTAGAAATTGTGATGATAAAAGGTCATTGTCTCCTAGTGCATCTTATTTAGGCAATAGATTAGTACATCTTATAAATTTAAGACTTTGTTTCACAATAATGTCTCTTGACTTTTTTCAATACCAACCTCTTTCTCTCGTTCTTTTCCTTTTTCTTTTCTCTTCACTTTTGGTTTCTTTCAAATGGTATTTGAAACTTTAAATGATCTTAAGGGCCTTAAAATCTATATTCGGTCTAAAAAATAAATCTTTCTTGTCATCTTGTTATCTTACTTTTTGCAGATCCCATCATCTTATAGCTCTTTTTTTTTGTAGCAAATCATTTTTTGTTGCACTTCGACCACCTCTGCTACACTATATTTTGCAACAACGTTACTGCACTTTAAACAACTTTACTACATTTCTCAGGTTTTGCCCTAGTACAAAACCATTAGCATGAAAAAAGTTTATATTTTTCAGTAGAAGTGTTTAAAGAAAAAGCCATCTTTAAAGTTAATTCTCCACATTAATAAAAGGTAAGGGTTTCCAACACCTTAGTGCAATTGTCTCCTAAATTTGATCCAAGAATTATAGAGACTTTTTAGATAATGGAGTCATGCAAGAATTTTGATCTGCTTTCGACCTAAGCCAATTCCATTTTCATTTTTCCATCATTATGTTCCTCACATCATTAGAAAATGTTAAAAGTCTCAACTCTTAAGAATTAGTTATGTAAAATATCACTTTCATTATCATTCTCACATTAAAAACATCACATGAACAATGAAATAGAAGAATTCCGGTATCAAAGTCCGGGTACATAAGGGAAACCAAAATAAAAAGTCACATTTACTTACATCGCTAAACTAACATAAATAAATTAAACAAAAAATAAAATGATAAGCAAAAATAAAGAATAGGGACGTTGTATTTAAATCAATAGCTACATAAAGGAATAAATATTCTACCATTCCTGTCTCTTATACACATCTAGATGTGTATAAGAGACAGAACATAAATAAATTAAACAAAAAATAAAAAGATAAGCAAAAATAAAGAATAGGGACGTTGTGTTTAAATCAATAGCTACATAAAGGAATAAATATTCTACCTGCCTCTTATACACATCTAGATGTGTATAAGAGACAGCCCGTGTGCATATCAAGAATATATCATTTGAAGCTAATATCAGTCTACCATGCAAGCACTAATAGCAAACATGATACCCCCAATAGAACTACTTGCACCACAAACACAAAACGCTAACCACAACAAGATAAGTGGACTATTTATGGACTGAGATCTTCATTATCTCATTAGCATGAGAAGCAAGCAATGACAACTAGGTCCAACCAACTGTGGTTCCAACAGCACCAGCAAGCCCATAAATTGGCCAATAATCCTTTGTATATCCCCTATTGTTCTCTAAAGAGCCAGTGGTGTACTTGTCGATATTGAAATCATTTGATTTATGGAATTTACTGCAGCTGAGAAGGGCAAGCTCAAATCCCAATGCAAGCAGCTGTGAAAAAAAAGATTCCTAACCAGAAAACATCAAGGTCGAGACAGCGTTTGGCCGCCACCACTACACTTCCGGCTTCTACCTGGGCCCTAATACCAAAACTAAAATTAAACACAGGAATAATCTGAATTAATAAAAAATGAAATTTAACATAAGCTGAGTATCTATTGTTTAGCGTATCAGTTTAAGATGTGTATAAGAGACAGGCCATGAACTAACCTTAAAAATTATTGTAAATAAATTGAGATAATAAGTGAATTTAGCTTAATAATTGAAATTGGAATAAGAGAATTAGAGTTAAAGTTTAGAAAAAAATCACAATTGTTAACAACGTTGATATTTTGATAAAATAGAAAATTTGAAAATTTGTCAAACAAAAAATTTTATTTATACTAAAGTTATAATGAGAATGAATTTTAATCTTTGATTAAATAAAACTCTATCTAATTCTAATAATTTTTTTATTAAAATAATCACATGATTTTTAATTAAAATAAATAACTAAAATAAAACAAAATAACAAAATAAATTAAAGTTTGACGTTTCTTTGTTGTAATCCCTAGGTAAAGAAACATTTATCTTCGACGAAAGGATCTTAAAAGCTTTATAATAGATATTAGGATCAATCTTTTTTAATTAATCTCTTTTCTATCTAAGTGTCCTTATTAGTTGGATTTCTTCAATGACCTCTTGTTATACATTTGCTCACATAATAATGATTTCCACTTTAAAGAAAATTCTTCTTCAGGTTACGAAGAATTAAAGATTTCTTAACTATAAGAATAAATACTTTGAATACATCAAGTTCTTTAATCTTTTGAAATTGTAATAAAACTTTTGCACATAACTATTCACTAGATTAATAATTCGCACTAATAACAAAGATGTTCAATTGGAACTAAATTTCTTTATCGTAATAAAATCAAGATAAAGGATTGATCAAGAATCAATAAGATCCTGAGACCAATAACATATAGATTCAATTTTTGAGTTAATAAGATCTATCGATATTTGATATCACCACAATCATAATCATTCATAATACATGATTATATATTTATTAACACATAGTAATTACTTGGAGTACATCAAATTCTTTATTCATTTGGACTTGTAATGAGACTTTTTGCACATGACTATTCATCAAATTAATTCATGCTAATAACAAAGGTGTTGATTTGGGACTAAATTTCTTGATTCTAATAAAATCAAAATAAAGATAGGTACAAAATTAATAAGATCCGGACACTTATAACATTTAAATTCAATTTTTAAGTTAATAGGATCTACCGATATATTGATATTCACCCTAGTCACAGTCTTTATAATACATGATTGTATAGTAATTGTTTACTCCTCATTAATATATTTATTAACACATGAGAAATCTCTTTACTCAATCATAATGGATCAACAATTAGTATTTTATCTTTTTTTTTGACTAATCTCCTTGTCATCCTCCTTAAACATTACTTTTTGCACTACTAGGGACTCTCTTTAGATTGGATATACATTAATATCCTCTTTCTCTTCAATATATTCATCATATACAACGTTTTCTAAAGTTTTCTCATTATTTATAAACTCTGTCAAAGTCACAATTTATTGCAAGTAATAGTAAGAGTGATTTTCCCTTTTTTTGCACATAAAATATCAAGTTTGCAAGTTGTTATTAGCTTTAAAGATATCTTGACTAGAGTTAATTTCAATACTACATCATGCTAAATTTTTACCCTTTTCACTCATCAATAGTAGCAACATTCTAATACTGCCTTTAATATTTTGGGAAACTCTTTTTAATTACTTTTTTTACTTATTCAATTATTCTAAAATCCTTTATTTCCATCTTCATTAAATTTTTCATACTTAATCTCATAGTTTTCTATTGCAAAATTTTTTTTTTAATTATTAAATCATATTATTAGACATCTTTAAGATTAAATGAACAAACAACTCTCATTGCATCTATAATGAATTGATTCAAACAAACCAGATAAAGGGAGTCAGTTGTTGATTGATCTTGTTTAAATCAACTTGAATGAATTAATTATTGAAAGATGCATTATATTTCCCAACAGATTACCTTGTTGCTTCAATGAATGGATTTATCCTATAATTAGTAAGTAAAAATTGTTTCTATAACTTTGCTTTCATATGCTCTTAAGTACTAACTTTTGGCTTATCTTATAATGTGCACTGCTTTAAACTCTTTTCTGCCATTGAAGTGTAAAACCCTTCATTTCAAGATCAACAAATAGTATTGTTTGTTTTTTTTATCATTGGCTTTCATTCAAAATAATTGTTTAGATTTGTTTCCCATTTGAAATAATCTACCACGTGTATCTTTCCATGAAAATTAATAGTTTTTACCTTAATTTCATCATTATTTAGGTCTAAAGCACAAATCAACCTCACTTGCAAGCTACCTTTTGTCATATTATTAATGGGTCCAATATCATGAAATGGGTTTTCAAATTCTTCTAGATTTGTTTTACCTGTAAAACCACCTATTGGTATATCAAAAACATTGTGTTCGTCTTTCAAAATTTCTATTTAGGCTTCCACAGCCTTTTGTGACTGCAAAGCTACGATGAATCTTTAGTTTGTTATACCACATATCATCTTATATCATCATCTTTAACTATAGTGAGAAAAAGAAACTCTAATAAAATAGTTAGATCTATTGGGCTCTAAAAACAAGTTTTCTTTAGAGAAACTAAAATAAGAGCTAAATTTGAATAAAGAATTGAAGTTGGAATAAGAGAATTAAAGTTAAGATTTAGAGAAAATCACAATTGTCAACATGTGTTGATATTTTAATAAGACAACAAATTTTAAAATCTATCTAACAAATAAATCTATTTATACTACTTTAGGGGTATCTCACTTTGTTTTTCAATAAATTTATCAAGAGTTTATGATAAAACCTTTCCTAGAGAACAATCACTCAATGTGTATAGACTACTAGAGCAAAATATAGATCTTCTCCTTCTTTTGTGGCAAATGTTGTTTCACCCATTGTCGGTGTTACCTGGACATTATGCTAAAACTATGTGTAGGCATTGTCGTTGCTATCCGCGTGCACTGCTAATGGGTTCTTCATATACTATTGCTATTGTCCGTGCGCACTACTAATGTTGTTTGTTGTTATCCATACACACTATTAATGTTGTTCATACGCACTATTGTCCGTATATGTTGTCATGTCTGTTTGCTGCTGTTTGTGTGTGCTGTTAATGTTGTTTGCACGTGTTGTTATTGTTGCCTGCTATTCGCACGCGTTGTGCCTACTGTTCGCATGTGTTCTAAAATTTAGAGTCAATGGTCAACGGTCAATAGTAAATCTTGACCTCTAAAATTTAGGGTCACGCTCAACATTGACTCCTCAACATCAGGGTTGACTTATAATCATTGATTTTTTCCAATGATCTCTCTGCATCTCAACGACATTCATAACCTTAAATCAACACATATAACAGTGTAAGATGTTGTTGACAACAAATTTAATATTAGTCATCGAAGATAGGCTTAACACTTGGAGTTATCATTTATGGGTAGGTGAATGCTCATGCTATTTTTTATTTTATGTTATATATTAGAAATCTTTAGTTTCATAACACATTTTTATCTTTGTTGGTTCTTCCATATTTGCTGAGACTTGATTCAGGTTAAATTGTATGAAAAGTTTTATGCATTATGTTCCTTATCACATGTTATTGCATCACTTTGTGGTTAATGGACCAAAATTGATTTTTTCCATTATCTAGGTACATAGATGCTAACCAAAAACCAATCAAATATGCCAAAATTCCGCAAAAATGGCTAATTTGAAATAATTGATGTTGTTAATGCTGTCTCTTATACACATCTAGATGTGTATAAGAGACAGAGGTACATAGATGCTAACCAAAAACCAATCAAATATGCCAAAATGCCGCAAAAATGGCTAATTTGAAATAATTGATGTTGTTAATGAGATCATTGTGAAGATAGCTGCAAAGCATACAATGGAATTCCCAACTACTGAGGTTGCTTTACTTTTTAAGTTTTACTTATATATAGTAGCAATCCTTTTGACATTAGAATAATCCAAGAGAAAATCTTTTTAATCAATTCAACTAGTATGAAACCATTTTGTTTTTTCATTTTTGGGTTGCTTTGTCTCGATTATTGTAAACCTAATGGTTTGCCATTGTGACTAATTCATGTGTAGACATACCTATTGACATGGGAAGTCTTGGGTGTAGAATTTGTTCTTAGTGATAAAAAAATTGCACAATGATAATACGAAAGGTTATAAAGGTTGCTATAACAAAGAAGACCTATATATTTTGTATCAATTTCAAGAATGGTGAACTTGGCAAGGTCGTGCAAAAAT
Organism: Kandelia obovata; assembly: GCA_021464305.1. Taxonomy (NCBI): domain Eukaryota; kingdom Viridiplantae; phylum Streptophyta; class Magnoliopsida; order Malpighiales; family Rhizophoraceae; genus Kandelia; species Kandelia obovata. The sequence continues at coordinate 3,912,244 of CM038483.1, read as the reverse complement.
TGTACGAAACATTCATTATTCATTCTTGAATTTATATGTGTATTTTTTGCTGCATGAATTTCTTATTCATATTAGTAGAGGAAAAAATGTGTAATTGATGAGAATGTAAAATGTTAAATTTCTTCTCCTTTAATATTAAGTTTTTTATACTTATTTGAATTTAATTGTAGTCATTATTCTTATATTTTGATTTAACATTCAATTAAAGGTATTAAGTGCAAAACAAAGTTAATGAGGGTGATTTTGGACAATTTTGACACTACTTCATAATTTGAACACAACTCTCTTAGTTGAGATCAAATTGAGATGGTTTAAGATGCTATGAAAAGTCCACAGAGGGTTCTATAACTTTTATGTTTTGGATTTTGAAAGATATGGGCTATATCAAGACCGAATTTAGGCTTAAATTTGATATATTTGTACTACCATATTTATAAAACATTTCTTAACTTGCAATTTTAATGTGTGGATTTGAAGACTCTTATTTTGAAAATTTTGATGGGTGAAATTCCAAAAAAAGAAACTTTTTTTTAGTTGTATTAGGTTTTATTTTTAATATTTTCACTTAGTTAGACAGGCTTGAATTTTCTAATTTAGGAAGCCTTTTTAAGGTTTTTGGAAGGGCCATTAAATTATAAGAGGAGGAGGTTGGCAGGTAAAGGGGAAGAACACACGATACCACAAAACACAACACACACCAATTATCCCTCCTTCTTCTACCTTATTCTCTCTCTTTCATGTTAACATCCATGGCTCTACATGGTAGAAGGAAATATAAGTTTAGGAATGAATAATTGTGAGATATAACTTGTGTTTATTATTTGATTTATACTTGAAGTATTGAATTTTTTTGTGTATATATTATTATGATTATCTTGCATTGATTATTAGGAGACCTCCTAGTTGATTAATCATTACGATTTACTGTTAGGTTAGACATCAAATGTATAATTGTTTGATCCCTCTAATTTGTAAAGCAATGAAACCTGGTGATTTGTTGCATCAAAAACTATTAGGTCTTGGGAAGGACTATGTATAAATTAAATATAATTGTGCATCCTTATATTTTTTAGCTTTATCGATCTTTCTAATTTTTAAGGTTGTCACGGGATTAAACCTTTAGTACTTATCTTTTGGTTGTTTGGTGGTTAAGGTTAATTAGACCACATGTATTTTGATTGACTACAAATAAGGAGAAATAGGAAATTGGTTCATCATGAGATGATAAAAAGATCTTTAATTGGTAATCTTTAATTTTTTTTATAAAAAATCTATCCTACCATTAAATAATCTAAACAAAATCTATCAAACTATATGATGTGACATTCTTATGTGTAAAACCCACTATCATGTACTATAATTAAAGACTATTTACATGCAATTTAATTAAAAAATAAAAAAATTCAAAATTCAATAAAAAAATTCAAAATTCAAAATTCTCTCTTTGTTTCTCTCTCCTCCCCTTTTTCTCGCCTTTCATTTTCTCTCACACTGCAAAAATCAGCCTAATCCAAAATTGAATACTATCATAAGTAATTGAACATGACACTTCTTCTCTATTGATCAAATTTATTAAATTTCATCACCTAGATCTTCCCTTACTATGCATTTGTATTGTGAATGTGTATGGAACAAGAAGAAATAGGATGAACTCTATACAATTAGATCCAATAGCTAATATCTATTTGTAGCTAGATCTATGTCCAAATTGTTTATTAATCTTATTCAACCACTTCAACCATCACTCCAACTCCCTTCTTCTTCTTATCTTCACCAAAATTGGCAATATTAAGGTTCTTGGCTATTGCTAAGTTATGTCTAACCAATTTTCTCTTCTCCCTCAAGTTTGACAATGTCATCATTCACATGGACAATTTCATCTTTAACAATAACACCTCTTCATCCTCCATTGATAAATTTTGTTTCTCTTTCTATACCTTTTTAAGCTCTCTTGCTTCTTCTGACTCTTTTTTGTCAAATCATTTTAAGCTCTTAGTCTACTACTTAGACCTAAGAGAAGCATACTTGATTCTTTCTTTCAATAAGATGGGTTGTTTTGTACTTCTTTAGAATCTTTGCTTTCTGCGAGGATAATTTTTAAGCAATTATAAAGGATAAAGAGCCTATCAAATTCAATTAGATCTATAAGCCAAATGGGGATTTGGGTTTAGTGAAATTAGATAGGATAAGCCCAAAACAAAGATTGAGATAGAAATGCACTGGAATTTCATTCTTGTTAATGGTCAATTTATTAATGTTATTTTGGGTGAAAATATAAATCAACATAAATTCTCTACAATGTTATGGTTTGATTTAAACTACCATACTATATAAAGAAATACCTAGAAGATAGAACCCAAAAAGGTTTAACACCCACAATTAATATGTGACACGAAACTTTGTATGTAATAGGATATATCATACTATATAGAGAAATAAGATTCCTTTGAAATATGAAATGATGTATTACTCATTTAAGATGAATCCACTAGTTATAACAAAACAATGTGTGACATTAATTCCAATAAATGATTCAAAGCTATGAATCTATAGTAGACTTCATGTACATTAATTAAGTAAAGATTTCAATTAATACACGTAAAAGGAAACCTATTGCTTGTGCGTATTTCTTTAATTTTTTTTAAAAAAAAGAAAGCAAACATAAATGTTATGCATAGTCACATAAGACTAGACTAGAGATCAAAGGCTACACATAAAGCCACTAACTTGGCTTTAATTATAGCTTTTTCCCTTATAGTGATGCTTAAGTCCATAAAGGTTTTGCTTACTATTGCTACATATTATGAATGTGTGTTTTACAGAATTTAAACATCTACTTTAATAAAATGATCAAAAGGTTTGATTTCAGCAAAGGAATAGATGAATATTGTATTTAAAAGAAGATTAACGGGAGCCCAATACTTTTTAAATGCTTTATATGGATGATATATTACTAATAGAAAAGTATATACTATTATTTAATTCCATTAATATTTGGTAGTCCAAAAATATTCTCCATAAAAGACAAAGAGAGGTAGTTTACATTTTGAAAAGATTTGAATGATTAAAGTTTATAAATATAAATTTAAACGGTTGTTTTTGGTTGTTTCAGCTTCAATAGATATTGCTAAAATAGTTTAACATAACATAATTCTCTTCATGGACACAATTAAGAGAGATATGATAAATAAGAAGCATCATGTATGCAATATTATGTATAAGACAATGTATCTAATGTATACATACATAATTGATCCAAATGATAGTTATTGGACAATTTGTAAAAGACATTTTTAAGTATTAAGAATGATTTTATAGTTTATGGAGAAATTAAAAGTTCAATGTTATGAGAATAATAACTGTCTCTTATACACATCTATAAAGCATTTAAAAAGTATTGGGCTCCCGTTAATCTTCTTTTAAATACAATATTCATCTATTCCTTTGCTGAAATCAAACTTTTTGATCATTTTATTAAAGTAGATGTTTAAATTCTGTAAAACACACATTCATAATATGTAGCAATAGTAAGCAAAAGATGTGTATAAGAGACAGCTCTTAATTGTGTCCATGAAGAGAATTATGTCTGTCTCTTATACACATCTACTACTTATGTTAGAACCCTTCTAATTTATAGTCTTATTATTTGGAATAATAAACTTTCTTTAGAACATAATTTTTAATTGTCTTTAGTAGACTAAAAGTTATGATTCTCATAACATTGAACTTTTCATTTCTCCATAAACTATAAAATCATTCTTAATACCTGAAAATGTCTTTTACAAATTGTCTGATAACTATCATTTGGATCAATTCTGTATGTATACACTAGATACATTGTCT
>CM038483.1:3828290-3901739 GCA_021464305.1 Kandelia obovata | reverse complement strand
TTTGAACTGGAAAGCTCTTGGTGGTGGTGGTTACTGCTACTATTACCTTTATAGAGGGTTTGTTAGTGCGATGACTATCTTGTTGAGGTTTGTTGGTGTGGGCAGATAGCTACCTTGCTCTCTTTCTTTCTTTCCTCCTTTGGTCAACTGCACCTTACTGTTTCTCCTTTGGTGACTGTTGCACTCTCCTTGGCCGGTTGCCTTGCCTCTACTATTTACCTCAATTTTTTTGCAAGTCATTTTCTTCTTACAAGATGCATAGAGTATTTATAAAACCTTAAGATTAGGGATACATTGTCATCAATGGTCATCATTGATTCCTAATAAGTTACACTACAATCAACAACTATATTTGAGTTCTTAAAATTTCCATCAGCATGTCCCAACACATCCAAAAGGCTTTCTAGTAGACCAACAACACATCATTGCATGTTCAGGAGGGTGTACCAGCAGCAACAGATGTCCCTACAGGTCTAAAAGGGTATACCAGCACCAAACAAAACGTCTAACACAATATACCCGCACCAACAAACACTACCAAGGTGATGCGGAAAACCCCAAAAAGACGTGACTTAGGGACCCGACGCACACAAGGAATTAAGGAACAATCAATAAAGCAAAACCAAAGTTAAATAACAGAAACCCTAGACCCAACATTTGAAGGAACACGAACTTAAGTTATTTAAGAAGGATATGGACGCCACACTCCAGAAAAGAAAAGAATTGGGAGTGATGAGTCGATTGGAACACCACAAAAAGAAGTACCTTATGATAAGTTCTTTAGTTCTCAAAAGAATCGAGGGAGAAAACCCTTACTTTCTATTTCACTCAAAGTTGTATGATTTTTCAGAGCTTACAAGGGATGACTATTTATAGCCAAAGATAGCAATTCTAAAGAGGCACAAATTCCTACTTAGCACAAATTCTTATTTGGAGAAATTCCTAACAATGGACTAATTCCAACAGACAAAAATGTATTGTTAATAAGCAATATTTTTAATTATAACATAAAAGATTGGACCACATCTTTTTTAAGAGAATAAAAAGGCTTGTAACTGTCTCTTATACACATCTAGATGTGTATAAGAGACAGCAATATACCCGCACCAACAAACACTACCAAGGCTGTCTCTTATACACATCTAGATGTGTATAAGAGACAGTCATTGCATGTTCAGGAGGGTGTACCAGCAGCAACAGATGTCCCTACAGGTCTAAAAGGGTATACCAGCACCAAACAAAACGTCTAACACAATATACCCGCACCAACAAACACTACCAAGGTGATGCGGAAAACCCCAAAAAGACGTGACTTAGGGACCCGACGCACACAAGGAATTAAGGAACAATCAATAAAGCAAAACCAAAGTTAAATAACAGAAACCCTAGACCCTGTCTCTTATACACATCGAGCTGTGTATAAGAGACAGCATATACACTACAATTTTTAAAGTTTCTCTTTGTAAACATTATGAGATATAAGAATGACTAATCATACTTCTCACCCTGTCTCTTATACACATCTAGATGTGTATAAGAGACAGGGTGAGAAGTATGATTAGTAATTCTTATATCTCATAATGTTTACAAAGCGAAACTTTAAAAATTGTAGTGTATATGTTCAATTGGATTCCATTAAAGGCTATTTTTAAAATACCATTTGAATTATGGAATGGGTAGAAACCAAGTCTATAACATATGCATGTATTGGGTTGTCTTGTTGTTTCACCCATTGTCGGTGGTGCTTGCACGTGATGCTAATGTTGTTTGTATGAGTTGTCGTTGCTATCCACACGTACTATTAATGGTGTTTGCATGCACTATTGTTGTTTGTAAGCGCTTCTAATGTTATTTGCTACTATCCGAATGCGTTATTAATGTTATTTGTCCACACCATTAATGTCTGTCTCTTATACACATCTAGATGTGTATAAGAGACAGCGCATTCGGATAGTAGCAAATAACATTAGAAGCGCTTACAAACAACAATAGTGCTGTCTCTTATACACATCTAGATGTGTATAAGAGACAGCTATTAATGTTGTTCATATGTGTTATTAATGTTGTTCGTACTCCCTATTAATGTTGTCCATATGGGCCATTAATGCTATCCATGTGTGTTGTTAATACTGTTTGCATGTGCTGTTGTTGTTGCCTACTGTCCACACATGCTATACCTACTGTTTGCATGTGTTGTGCCCACTATCCGCACAAGTTGTGCCTTCTATCCGCACATACTGCGGCTGTTGTTCACAAGTGTTATTCTTGCTATTTTAGTGTGCTACTGTTGTTTGCTCATGCCACTATTCTGCACTGCTGCTGTTTGCTCGGGCCTTGCTGTTATCCCTGTGCACTGCTGTCGTTTGGTGGTGCACCACTTCTTGCTACGCGTTGGTTGCTGGTGCAAGACCCTTGTGTTGTTGCTCCACCTTCTTTTGATTTTTCTTTCTTGGCTGCTTTATTTGTTTGCTAGTGTGGCTCTGTCTCTTATACACATCTAGATGTGTATAAGAGACAGTGGTGGTGCACCACTTCTTGCTACGCCTGTCTCTTATACACATCTAGATGTGTATAAGAGACAGCGACAACAGTGCACAGGGATAATAGCAAGGCACGAGCAAACAGCAGCAGTGCAGAATAGTGGCGTGAGCAAACAACAGTAGCACACTAAAATAGCTGTCTCTTATACACATCTAGATGTGTATAAGAGACAGCAACAACACAAGGGTCTTGCACCAGCAACCAACGCGTCTGTCTCTTATACACATCTAGATGTGTATAAGAGACAGATTGTCCACTCATACCACCAAACCCTCATCAAGATAACCACCAAACTAGCAACCCCTCATAAAGGTGACAGCAGCAGCCGCCCACCACACCAGCACATCCAAGACTGTCTCTTATACACATCTAGATGTGTATAAGAGACAGTCTTGGATGTGCTGGTGTGGTGGTCGGCTGCTGCTGTCACCTTTATGAGGGATTGCTAGTTTGGTGGTTATCTTGATGAGGGTTTGGTGGTATGAGTGGACAATTACCTTACTCTCTTTCTTTCTTTCCTCCTTTCCCTATTACACTTTATTGCTTCTCTTTGGTGATTGCTACACTTTCCTTGGTCAGCTGCTTCACTCTTCTTAGCCGGTTGCAACTCTCTTTCTTTTTGCAAGATGCATAAAGTATTTATAAGGTCTTGAGATTAGGGCTACATGATCATCAACAGTCATCGTTGATTCCCAGAGGTTGCCTTACAATCAATGAAAAGATTTGAGTTCTAAAATTTAGAGTCAATGGTCAACGATCAAAGGTCAATATTGACACCTAAAATTTAGGGTCATGGTCAATATTGACTCTTCAATATTAGGGTTGACTTGTGATTACTGATTTTTTCCAATGACGTCTCTGCATCTCAACGACATTCATAACCTTAAATCAACACATATAATCGTGTGAGATGGTGTTGACAACAAATCCAACATTAGTCATTGAAGATGGGTTCAACAATCTCCCCCTTTGCATTTGTTGGTAACACATTAAATCCAACAATGCACATATAATAATTGTTGACATTTGCTGCTCTCCCTACACATTGTCATTCATAGCTCCCTTGAAACATGCATCTCTTGCTACTCCCCCTTTTTTGCTTCTCTCTCTTGACAAGTTCTCCCCCTTTATCCATCAAGCTACTTCCCCTTTTTATGAGTATAGACATTCTTTAGATTTATGCAAAATATCTTCTCTTTGATAACAAATCCAAAGAATAATAAAAGAAGGAAAGGGAGAGGGGGTAGAAAATACCTCAACTTTTAAGGGTGGGCTGAACACATAGGGTCAGCCTTAACTTTTTGAACATCTCTCTTGACAGAGGTTTAATAAATATATCTACGTGATGAAAACCATAGAGATGATGGCTGGAAGGCTCCAATGAATGCAAGAGGTCCAATAACACAAACTAAAGCTTCAGTGGATGCAAGAGGTCCATTTCACATTCCAGAAGGCCCAATAACACGAGCTAGAGCCAAAACAATTAAAGAAGCACTAAATGAGCTGATTGAGGACATTCAGGCCAACCAAGCTTCAAATGGTGTGAATTCAAGTTTAACAAAGAATAGAGGCCTAATTAATATGATTGGAGTACTTGATGGCTTATAATAAGTAATAGCACTCACTCCTAACTAGGTTGGAGTTCCTTTGAATGTTGGGTCTAGGGTTTGTGTTATTTAACTCTTGTTTGGCTTTTTCGGTTGTTCTTTGATTCCTTGTGTGCGTTGGGTCCCTAGGCCACGTCTTTTTGGGGTTTTCCACATCACTACCACTTACTTTACAATTGACACATACTCTAGATTTACTTCATTTTTCTCCTTCTTTTTAATGAAGTGGTACCTGATTTTAATATATTTAGTTTTAGAGTGTCAGACATGATTTTTTGATAAATTGATGACATTCTAGTTGTCACAGCAAATCAGCAATGGTAGTTATACATCCACCTTCATATCTTCAAGATGTTATTTCATCCATAGCAGTTGAGTACAAGTCTGAGTGGCAGTCACGTATTCAGTCTCTCCAATACTAAGAGCTACTCAATTTTGCTTCTTGCTATGCCATGAAACTCATCTATTGCCTGAATAAGATGCACCGTGAGACAATGACCTTTTATCATCTCAATTTCTAGTCCAATTTGCATTTGTATACCCATACAGGTAAATTGTTCACTCCTATCACAAAGCAGCCCATAATTGATTATGCCCTTCACATACCTCAAAATTCTCTTAGCTGTTACAAGATCAAACCTTGAGGTCACTTTGAAATCTAGCACAAAAGGTTATAGTAAAAATAATATCTGGCCTTGCTGCAATCAAATACAGTAAACTTCTAATCAACTTCTTGTATTCATTCTGATCAACTATGTTGCCTTCTTTATTCTTACTTAACTTTGTTCCAACTATGATGGGAGTGCTTACTTCTTTAGAATTCTCCACCCCAAGCCTTTTTAACAACTTACAAGCATACTTTCCTTAAGAGAGAAAATTTCAGCCTTGCTTTGCAATACGTGTAATCCTAAGAAGAATTTCATTTTACCAAGCATGGACATCTCAAACCTCTTCTTCATCTGCTCAACACAGGCAGTGCACAAGGTTTCTTTTTCTACAACAAAAATTATGTCACCAACATAAACCATAAGAATTAACTGACCTTGGTTGTCTTCTTTTATATACAGGTTGTTATCCACATTCCTTTTTCTAAACTTCATGTTCTTAAGGCATGTATCCAACTTGGAATACCATGCTCTTGGAGCTTGCTTTAAGCCATATAAAATCTTGTTTAATCTACACACACTTGAACAAACATGATCAAGTATAAAACCATTAGACTGTTTGATAAACACCTTTCAAGTTGTAGCACAAATTGATGACAATGCTTATAAGTTGGACCTTCATAGCGAGTATAATGTGAGTGCAACATTTAACGTTTCTAATCTTTCCCCTTTTGATGTAGGTGATGATTCAAGGATGAATCATTTTGAGGAGAGGAGGAATGATGAGAACCATATAGATGATGGGTGGAAGGCTCTGATGGATGCAAGAGGTCCATTGCACATTCTAAAAGGCCTAATAACACGAGTTAAAGCCAAAACGATTAAATAAGCACTAAATGAGCTGATTAAGGACATTCAGGCCAACTAATCTTCAGATGGTGCGAATTCAAGGTTGACAAAGAGTAGAGGCCTAATTAATATAATTGGAGTGCTTGATGGCTTATACTAAGTAATAACATTCACGTCTAAATAAGAGTTTATTGTCTGTGTTGAAATTTGTCCATTGTTAGGAATTTCTCCAAATAAGAATTTTTCCTAAGTAGGAATTTGTGGCTGTTTAGGATTGCTATCTTAGCTTATAAATAGACACCCCTTATAAGTTTTGAAAAATCAAACAAGTTTGAGTGAAATAAAAAATATGGGTTTTCTCCCTCGGTTCTTTTGAGGACTAAAGAACTTATTAAGAAATACTTCTTCTTGTGGTGTTCCAATGGACTCATTATTCCCAATTCCTTTCTTTTCTGGAGTGTGTCATCCATATCCTTCTTAAATACCCTAGGTTCGTGTTCCTTTGAATGTTGGGTCTAGGGTTTGTGTTGTTTAACTGTGGTTTAGCTTTCCTAGTTGTTCTTTGATTCCTTGTGTGCGTTGGGTCCCTAAGCCACATCATTTTGGGGTTTTCCACATCAGTTGGTATTAGAGTCTATTTCTAAATCAGGTTGAATCCACTCACTCTTCAATTTTCTACCTTGTGATTTATTTATTTCTGTTGAGTTTTTCTATTATGTGCATTACCATTCAAATGCACAAATTTGTTTGTTCGCAATCCTTCTCCCTTTGTTTGTTTGTTAAGCTTATAAACGTGCCAATTTCAATTCCAATTGTGACATTTAAGTATTTTACTGTGGTATTCTATTAATGAAAAGGGAAAAAAAGAAGGATCAACGAAAAAAAAAAAGAAGGAAGAAGAATAATAGAAAGAGAACATCAAATTCAAGTTATTGATAAGGTTAACAGTTTGGTCATATTCCTATCCTAATTTTTGTGAGTTTAGTTCATAAAATTCATTTGCCTTGATATCCTTTTTTTTTTTCATTTTTCATTCCTTATTCTCCAAATTGTTAAATTTTATGTCATTTATCTTATTCTGTTCAAAATCAATACTTTTGATTTACATTGTTTAGTTCTTTATAAAGTTGAAAGGGAAAATCTGAGTGGTAAAATGCAAGAGTGAAAGTTCATATAAAGAAAAATCCATCAAGAGTGTAAACACAAGGGAGTGTGACACCATTTTTTGAGTGAAACATGTGAGGGAGTGATCTATGAGGTATCTTAATTATTTTGTGTAAAAGTAATACTATGGCGTCCAAAGACAAAGGTGCAACTCAGATGGGAGCTAGTGATGTGTCCTTCATGATCAAAGCTATGCAACAACAATTTGAGCGCATGAACACCAGATTTGATGATATAAGTAAGAGGATGGACGAGCAAGCTAATACACTAGACAAGTAACAAAAGAGACATGGGGAATATAAGGCTCCTAAAGCAAGAAGGCAGTTGAGATGTGCCTATGATCATGAAGATGATGAATTTGATGATCAAACTAATGTGGTTAGAATTGTTAACAGTAGAAGGGATCAAAGAGAATTTGGGAGGCAAGACACCTATGACTATAATTTGGGTAGTATTAAAATGACAATTCCTCCATTCCTCCAAATAAGGATTTATCTTAAGTAGGAATTTGTGCCTCTTTATGATTGCTATCTTAGACTATAAATAGTCATCCCTTGTAAACTCTAAAAAATCATACAACTTTGAGTGAAATAGAAAGTAAGGGTTTTCCCCCTCAGTTGTTTTGAGGACTAAAAAACTTATCAAAATATATTTCTTCTTGTGGTTTTCTAATCGACTCATCACTCCCAATTCCTTTCTTTTCTGGAGTGTGGTGTCCATATCCTTCTTAAATACCTTAGGTTCGTGTTCCTTTGAATGTTGGGTCTAGGATTTTTGTTATTTAACTTTGGTTTAGCTTTCTTGGTTGTTCTTTAATTCCTTGTGTGCGTTGGGTCCCTAAGCCACGTCTTTTTGGAGTTTTTCGCATCACCTTGGTAGTGTTTGTTGGTGTGGGTATATTGTGTTAGACGTGTTGTTTGGTGCTGGTATACCCTTCTGGACCTATAGGGACGTCTGCTGCTGCTGGTACACCCTTCTGAACATGCAATGATGTGTTGTTAGTCTACTAGAAAGCCTTTTGGATGTGCTGGGACATGCTGATGGTTTGTTGGAAAGCCTCTTGCTATGGTGGTCAGCTACTACTATCACCATTATGAGGGTTTGTTGGTGTGGGTGGATAGCTACCTTGCCCTCTCTTTCTTTCTTTCCTCGTTGGTCGGCTGCACCCTACTGTTTCGCCTTGGTGACTGTTGCACTCTCCTTGGCCAGTTGCCTTGCCCCTACCATTTACTCAATTTTTTGCAACTCTCTTTCTTCTTGTAAGATGCATAGAGTATTTATAAAACCTTAATATTAGGGCTACATTGTCATCAATGGTTATCATTGATTCCTAAAAGTTACCCTACAATCAACGACTATATTTGAGCCTTAAAATTTATGGTCAATTGTCAACGGTCAATCTTTCCTTATTAGGGTTGCCTTCTCATCACCAACTTTTCCCAATGACCTTTCTGCATCTCAACGACATTCATAACCTTAAAATCGACACATAAAACCATGTGAGATAGTGTTGACAACAAATCCAACATTAGCCATTGAAGATGAACTCAACATTAGGCCTATCAGTGAGTTATTGCAAACTACTATTGTACAAGTATGCGAACTCTAATGGTTATCCATACGGACAATGAAGAAACAACTTTTAGAACCTAAAACCCTTTGAGGGACAAAGGGAGGAAAATACAAGTAACCCTAATGTACTAAACATGCATAATCTAACCATTTTGTGAGGTATTTATAGGGATTGTGATTCTAGTATGCTTTTAAAGTGATTTCTGCCAATTTTTAATGAATTTCATTTTAACCATTATATTTTTAAATTTCATATTTTTGACTTCATAAGTTTCTCCAATATTTCAACTAAGTCTTACTTGATTTTCATTTTATATTACTCCAATTGTTCTTATGTGTATGACCTATTAAAATTGTAACATAATGGTAATGAATATGAATTATAATCCCGGGAGATTAGATTAATTAAATTTTTTTAATTTATTGTTAATTCTCTTATTAATCAATTCATATTCTTAGATCAAAATTAACATTTACTTACGTATTATGACCATCCAAATGTTAGGACTGACAAACTAATCCTTTTAATACATAGTCTATTAGTGTAATTTAATCCTTTTATTACACTAATATTCTAATTAGACATAGAGTATAAAATTAGTATCTAATCTATATTTTTTAATTTTATTAGTTCTTAAACATTAATAAGGTCATTGATTTCATGAATGAGATCATCACTACTCATGAATCATCATTCCACCTTATGCAAGGATTTCTTGAATTAATACTTATGAAGAGAAAATGAAACATTTTTCTATGATTACTTTATGGTGATGAATCCTTTACTGATTAGTCAACTCTCACCATATAGTTCATGATATTTCCAACTTCATCTCGATTATTGATTAAGACCTATAAGTGAGATCAGAGTAAATTGATTCCTATATAAGATATCTTGGTGATCTCAAGTCAAAGGATAACTTACACAATTTTCATGAGAAATTCTTTAGACACACAAATAATGTTCCACTTGAAAATTCTTATAACGGGTCAATTTAATGAACTTGTTCAACTAATAAGCACTCATATGTTTGTTTAAATACCTACATACTTTAGTTTATGAGATTAACTATTTTTTTCATAAGAAAGAAATACAACATATATTAGTCTTATAACTTTATCAATGTCCACTCTTGATGATGCATCAACTAGAAATATTTGAAAATAATACTTTGATGTAATAGGCATATCATAATTATGATATCATCATAATATCTTTGCAAAGTTTATTTATTTTATTGACTTTATTTTTAAAATTTATCGATGACTATATTATTATATAAACAATACTAAAACTAAAGAATATCTTTAATTAATATATCATATGCATGAAAATGTATTTACAATAGTATACATTGGATAATGATATCAGTGATCATGTTCTTACCAAAATAAAAGCTTAACATGAGAATCTACCTAATCCTTTGAAGTGGGACTCTCTTTATCCTTACAATATTCTATTCCATCATCTCTATGATGAAATGAAATCATTCAAGCATACGATTGGATCAATCATAAGACTGAGGTTCCTTATTGAATGACTCTATTGCTAGCATAGTACATTATTAACAACTTAACAATGCATGAAATCTTGCTAAGTTAAATAATGAATTTCTTGATTCACAATTTTTTGTTTCATTAAATGATTTGCAAAAGATATGCTCAAATATGATGACTACTTATGTTAGAACCCTTCTAATTTATAGTCTTATTATTTGGAATAATAAACTTTCTTTAGAATATAATTTTTAATTGTCTTTAATAGACTAAAAGTTATTATTCTCATAACATTGAACTTTTAATTTCTCCATAAACTATAAAATCATTCTTAATACTTTAAAAATACTTAAGAATGTCTTTTACAAATTGTCCAATAACTATCATTTGGATCAATTCTGTATGTATACATTAGATACATTGTCTTATACATAATATTGCATACATGATACATCTTATTTATCATATCTCTCTTAATTGTGTCCATGGAGAGAATTATGTTATGTTAAACTATTTTAACAATATCTACTCAAACTGAAACAACCAAAAACAATTGTTTAAATTTTTATTTATAAACTTTAATCATTCAAATCTTTTCAAAATGTAAACTACCTCTCTTTGTCTTTTATGGAGAATATTCTTGGACTACCAAATATTAATGGAATTAAATAATAGTATATACTTTTCTATTAGTAATATATCATCCATATAAAGCATTAGAAAAGTATTGGGCTTCCGTTAACCTTCTTCTAAACACAATATTCATCTATTCTTTTGCTAAAATCAAACCTTTTGATCATTTTATTAAAGTAGATGTTTAAATTCTGTAAAACACACATATTCATAATATGTAGCAATAGTAAGCAAAACCTTTATGGACTTAAGCATGACTATAAGGGAAAAAGCTATAATTAAAGCCAAGTTTGTGGCTTTATTTGTAGCCTTTGATCTCTAGTCTAGTCTTATGTGACTATGCATAACATTTATGTTTGCTTTCTTTTTTTTTTTTTATTAAAGAAATACGCATACCCAATAGATTTCCTTTTTGGTGTATTAATTAAAATCTTTACTTAATTAATGTACATGAAGTCCACTATAGATTCATAGCTTTGAATCATTTATTAAAATTAATGTCACACATTGTTTTGTCATAACTAGTGGATTCATCTTAAATGAATAATACATCATTTCATCTTTCAAGGAAAAATTATTTCTTTATATAGTATGATATATCCTATTACATACAAAGTTTCCTGTCACACATTAATTGTAGGAGTTGAACCTTTTTAGATTCTATCTTCTGGGTATTTCTCTATATAATATGGTAGTTTAAACCAAACCATAACATTGTAGAAAATTTATGTTGATTTATATTTTCACCCAAAATAACATTAACAAATTCACCATTAACAAGAATGAAATTCCAGTGCATTTCTATCTTAATCTTTGTTTTGGGCTTATCCCATCTAATTTCACTAAACCCAAATCCCCATTTGGCTTATGGATCTAATTGAATTTGATAGGCTCTTTATCCTTTATAATTGCTTTAAAATTATCCTGACAGAAAGCAAAGATTCCAAAGAAGTAGAAAACAAACCATCTTATTGAAAGAAAGAATCAAGTATACTTCTCTTAGGTCTAAGTAATAGACTGAGAGCTTAAAATGACTTGACAAAAAAGAGTCACAAGAAGGAAGAGAGCTTAAAAAGGTATAGAAAGAGAAATAAAAGTTATCAATGGAGGATGAAGAGGTGTTATTGTCAAAGATGAAATGGTCCATGCGAATGATGACGTTGTCAAACTTGAGGGAGAAGAGAAAATTGGTTAGACATAACTTAGCAATGGCCAAGAACCTTAATATTGCCAATTTTGGTGAAGATAAGAAGAAGAAGAGAGCTGGAGTGATGGTTGAAGTGGTTGAATAAGATTAATAAACAATTTGAACATGGATCTAGCTACAAGTATATATTAGTTATTGGATCTAATTGTATAGAGTTCATCCTATTGCTTCTTGTTCCATACACATTCACAATACAAATGCATAGTAAGGGAAGATCTAAGTGATGAGATCTGTCTCTTATACACATCTAGATGTGTATAAGAGACAGGATCTAGCTACAAGTATATATTAGTTATTGGATCTAATTGTATAGAGTTCATCCTCTGTCTCTTATACACATCTAGATGTGTATAAGAGACAGAATGATGACGTTGTCAAACTTGAGGGAGAAGAGAAAATTGGTTAGACATAACTTAGCAATGGCCAAGAACCTTAATATTGCCAATTTTGGTGAAGATAAGAAGAAGAAGGGAGTTGGAGTGATGGTTGAAGTGGTTGAATAAGATTAATAAACAATTTGAAAATGGATCCAGCTACAAGTATATATTAGTTATTGGATCTAATTGTATAGAGTTCCTCCTATTGCTTCTTGTTCCATACCCATTCACAATACAAATGCATAGTAAGGGAAGATCTAAGTGATGAGATCTGTCTCTTATACACATCTAGATGTGTATACGAGACAGAGCTACAAGTATATATTAGTTATTGGATCTAATTGTATAGAGTTCATCCCTGTCTCTTATACACATCTAGATGTGTATACGAGACAGAGCTACAAGTATATATTAGTTATTGGATCTAATTGTATAGAGTTCATCCCTGTCTCTTATACACATCTAGATGTGTATAAGAGACAGATATATACATAGTCCTTCCCAAGACCTAATAGTCTTTGATGTAACAAATCACCAAGTTTCATTGCTTTATAAATTAGAGGGATCAAACAATTATAGATTTGAGGTCTAACCTAACATGAAAGGGAAAGAATGAGGCAGAAGAAGGAGAGATAATTGGTGTGTGTTGTGTCTGTCTCTTATACACATCTTGTGTATAAGAGACAGGTTCTATCTTATGGGTATTTCTCTATATAGTATGGTAGTTTAAACCAAACCATAACATTGTAGAGAATTTATGTTGATTTATATTTCCACCCAAAATAACATTAACAAATTCACCATTAACAAGAATAAAATTCCAGTGCATTTTTATCTCAATCTTTGTTTTGGGCTTATCCCATCTAATTTCACTAAACCTAAATCCCTATTTGGCTTATGGATTTAATTGAATTTGATAGGCTCTTTATCCTTTATAATTAGATGTGTATAAGAGACAGTTATCTCTCCTTCTTCTGCCTCATTCTTTCCCTTTCATGTTAGGTTAGACCTCAAATCTATAATTGTTTGATCCCTCTACTTTATAAAGCAATGAAACTTGATGATTTGTTACATCAAAGACTATTAGGTCTTGGGAAGGACTATGTATATATTAAATATAACCTGTCTCTTATACACATCTAGATGTGTATAAGAGACAGTCTCATGTTGACATCTTCCTATAATTAAGGGCAAGAAAACCCTTCCACTAATTTTGACTAATCCACTAATAAAATTCACAACAAAAATTCAAGTATATTTCAAAGCAAGTTTTCATTAAATGCTCATTTGACCACAATATGGCTTCTTCCTCTTAAAGGTAGATTGTCAATGGTGAGCACGACCTTGCCAAGTTCACCATTCTTGAAATTGATACAAAATATATAAGTCTTCTTTGTTGCAGTAACATTTATAACCTTTCGTATTATCATTGTGTAATTTTTTCATCACTAGGAACAAATTCTACACCCAAGACTTCCCATGTCAATAGGCATGTCTACACATGAATTAGGCACAATGGCAAACCATTAGGTTTACAATAATCGAGACAAAGCAACCCAAAAATGAAAAAACAAAATGGTTCCATACTAGTTGAATTGATCAAAAAGATTTTCTCTTGGATTATTCTAATGTCAAAAGGATTGCTACTATATATAAGTAAAACTTAAAAAGTATACCAACCTCAGTAATTGGGAATTCCATTGTATGCTTTGCAGCTAAGGTTATGCTTCTATATATAAGCACTTGCCTTATTGTTAAGGTTATGCTTCTAAGGCTATAGTCTAAACTCTAAAATTCGTATGGTACATTACTTGTACATTCGAAGCACTGTTTTTACACAAAAAATATCTAAACAGTAACCACGAAAAATCTTAAAATCTATTAACTATCCAGTGCACGAACAAAAAGGGGAGGGCATTGAATTAGCACACCACCTCTGCTTCTCGCGTACCGCACGCAGGTCAGTCCTTACAGGCATCCTTTTGAACCAAAGCATGCCTCTGTTGGCATGGCTATTGTCTTATTTGAATGATCAGTCAAAACTTTTTCTGTAATTTTTTGTCATCATTACTTGTACCTATAGTTATTTAAAATGCATGCAAGAATGTCAATGATAAAGAGGGAAAGACTCATTATGTAACTGTAAAATGAATTTTTCTTTCATTTTGCTTCTATTTTTTTTTCTGTTGCATTCCCTGTATATCTGGTTTTTTACTACTTGAGATATAATTATAAATTACTTAAATGGATATTTAATGAAAAATAAAGTTGTTTTTAGACCTTTTGCTCTTGTCTTGTCGCAATTGTCTTTAACTAAACTGATGTAGAACATAAATGAACCAAATGATATAATAAAAGAGCAGCACAAGAACTGTCTCTTATACACATCTTATATAAATAAAAGTTTTTTGAATAAGAGAATTATAATAAGTGTGTAAATAAAAATATTCTAAAAAAAGTATCCTAATTAGGCACAAAATAAAGTTCTATAGAATAGGAAATATCTTCCTTCATCAGTTACTGCATCATTGACCTTTAATTGAAGAGAACTCAATTCCATTGAGGTAGATGCGACCTCAGCATCTAGCAAAGTAGTAGTCAATAAACGAAAGGTATTTTAAGGAAGCCAAGTAGCATCAGAAGCTAGAGGTGCTTTTTATTGGACAAAATAGTGTTGAAATATGCTTTGAGAAGAAGCAATGTGTTCATCATTCAAGATATTCTTAATATCATCTTGGGCATAATAATTTATATAACAAGACTAAAAGGCAAAAAAGAAAGCTCAAAAGTACATCATTGATATTCTCCACATTGAAGATAGAATTAATATTAAAGTCATTAGTCAAATTAAGTAAATATGTACTAAGTCTAAGTTTTTCAATGATGGAGTAGAAACCTATAACTTGAGCATGCAATTTGCAAACATTCAAAATGAATTCAAACCATGACAAAATCAAAATGTTTTTCCTAAAAGTTGTACTGTAGCAAGTTTATAATCAATACTACTTAAAGTAATTTTATGTTTGATATTAACATGCAAATTATGAATATGCTTGGAAAAGTTTTTAGTAGATTAAAAAGAAAAAATGTTTGAGGAAGGAAAATAAGATTAATA
The DNA here is from genome assembly GCA_021464305.1 of Kandelia obovata. Lineage (NCBI taxonomy): Eukaryota > Viridiplantae > Streptophyta > Magnoliopsida > Malpighiales > Rhizophoraceae > Kandelia > Kandelia obovata. The sequence goes on along the minus strand of CM038483.1, from coordinate 3,886,572 downwards.
GGTGTGCATGGACTGTAATCATAGATAATCTCAAGAGGACCTTTAGTAGTGGACCTATCAATAGAATTATTATGTTCAAATTCAATAGTTAATAAAATTAAATCACCAAATTTTTAATTAATTACCTTAGTTTGACTATCTATTTAAGGGTATAATGCAAATAAAAATTTCAAACTAATTGATCAATTTAACTACTTTAGTTGCAAATGATAACTTGTCTAAAAATTAACTTGGCAACATGTGATACATTAGTGGACTTATTGTAGAGAATAAAATGAGCTATTATAATTTGTCAACAATAAGAAGAATAGAATTATAACCACAAGTTATTCTAGACAAACTAAGGATAAATCCATGTTTACATCACACTAATATGGATATGGAATAGGAGGTTGAGTATACAAACTAGTGTTATGCTTTTTAACTTTAGCAACTTGACAAATGTGACACTATGACACACTTTAGACACATTCTTTTGAAAGTAAGACTAGTAGAACCTATCATCAAATAATGCAATGGTTTTATCCCTTTTTAAATGACTAGCTAACCCACTAGTATGCATTTTCCATAAACAAAAGTCACAAAATGTTGTACAAAATATGTACAACTTGTTAGCTCTAAATAAATAACTATTATAAATTACAAATCAATATATTTTCATCATTAATAAATTAAAATATATAGCCAAAATCAAGATATGTAAGGTACTTTTCATGTAATCTTTCAAATCCTATGATATAAACATTCATCATTTAAAGGGTACAAACAGTTCAACTAAAAGTATAATCAACTTTATTTTCTACACTAGAGCAATGTTTAGGTACAGGAGAATACTCATTAAGAAACTCAACCCATGTAGCATGCTTGGTGTTTATTTTTTTATTTTTTTGTTTATTTGAGAATTCAAATAATGCAATATTTGATAATCAGAAAATAAAACAAAAAAAACTCTTAAAATAAACAATACTGCCTCTAATAGTGATATGACAAAATAACAATATAAAACTCCTTATCATAAGTTTGAATATTTCTACTTTGCTTTATTGAATTTTTTGTCGAAAAAAGCAATGGGACATTCTTCCTAACTCAAGACTCCTCTTATATCAACCTCTATCATGTTACTAATAACTTTGAACAACTTGTTCAAGTTGAGGTACCTCAAAATAGGAATTACACTAATTTAGCTTTTCATGTCATTGAAAACTATAACAATTTTATTAAATCATTAAAATTCTCCTTTTTTTAAACAATCAATGATAAGGGTCATAATAGTGTTAAATCCCTTGATTGACCTCTTATAAAAGCAACCAAGCCATGAAATTATATGCTATTCTATTTGCCTATTCAAATTCTCACATTCATTAAGATTCATTTTATGATGTGAAAGATTTTATATATGTGAATTAAGAACTAAATTAATGACATGTTGTATGTCATTGGGATTTGGCTTGGTGCCCTTCATGCAAGAATTCACATGATTCAAGATAATGTTCTTACTTTTATATTCAAAGACTTACATATTTTTCTTACCATAATTAATTGCATTAAGATGATAAAGCCAAAAATTACTTGAGAAAACATAAACTACATTCATAGGTAAGACATAAAAATAAACCTTATGCTTATGATTACCTAATGGAATGTGAACTAGACATCCTTCAGCTAAAAACCAAAATTTTCCCAAAACCTATGACAACTTCTGCAGCAGCCCGCCGGAGAGGTCACCCCAATGCAGCCTGGGGGAACTTCTGCACCAGCCCGCAGCGCTGCCCGCTGGTACCCTGTCTCTTATACACATCTAGATGTGTATAAGAGACAGCTTCTGCACCAGCCCGCAGCGCTGCCCGCTGGTACCACTGCAGCAGACCGACGGCGCACCTCCACAGCTACGGCAGCCCACAGAGCTGCCTGGGGGAACTGCTGTGGCGCAGCGCTGCCTGCTGGTACCTCTGCTGTAGCCCTACCGCGCAGCCTAGGGGAACTTCTGCGGCAGCCTACAGCACTGCCCGCTGGTACCACCAGGGCAGATCGACAGTGCGCCTCCACGGCTGCGGCAACGTGCAGAAGTGGACGGGGGAATAGCTAAAGCAGCGCGCAGAGCAGCCTGGGCGGCCTCATGTGGCAGCCCGACGGATTGCCTCAATGGCTGTGGCAGCCCGACGAATTGCCTCAACGGCTGTGGCAGCACGTGGCGCTGAGTGCACTCCCGCAGCAGCCCAACAGCGCAGCGTGTTGTCACTTCTGCGGCAGCACGCAGCAGCCTGATGGCACAACGCGGGGTCATTTCTGCGACAGCACGCAGCGCAGCCTGGGGTGACTTCTGTGGCAGCCCGTGGGCGAGTCACCCCAAAGCAGCCTGGGGTAAGTTCTCGGCAACCCGCAGCACTGCCTGCTGGTACCTCTACGGCAGCCCGACGGTGCAGTGTGGGGTCAGTTCTGCGGCAGCAAGCAGCGCACCCTGGGGTGACTTCTGTGGCAGCCCGCGGGCGAGCCACCCCAAAGCAGCCTGGGGGAAGTTCTCGGCAACCCGCAGCACTGCCTGCTGGTACCTCTACGGCAGCCCGACGGTGCAGTGTGGGGTCAGTTCTGTGGCAGCAAGCAGCGCACCCTGGGGTGACTTATGTGGCAGCCCACGGGGGAGGTCACCCCAGCGCTGCATGGGGTAACTTCTGCGGCAGCCCACAGCGCTGCCCGCTGGTACCCAGGGGGCAGCCCAACGGCACAGCCTGGGGTGACATCGGCGGCAGCATGCAGCGCAGCCTGGGGTGCCTTCTGCGGCAGCCCGCGGTGTAGGGCACCCCCAAGCAGCCTGGGGGGACTTCTGTGGCAGCCCGCAGAGCTGCCCGCTGGCACCTCAGGGGCAGCCCGACAGCGCAGCGTGGGTTCACTTCTGCGGCAGCATGCAGCGCAACCTGAGGTGACTTCTGTGGCAGCCTGCGGGGGAGGTCACCCCAGCGCAGCCTGGGGGAATTTCTGCAGCTGCCCGCTGTTACCTCTGTGGCAGCCCAAGGATGGAGCGTGGGGTCACTTCTGCGGCAGCATGCAGCACAACCTAGGGTGACTTCTGAAGCAGCCCGCGGGGGAGGTCACCCCAGCACTACCCGCTGGTACCTCTGCGGCAGTGCGATGGTGCGCCTCCATGGCTGCGGCAGTGTGCTGAGCTGCCTGGGGAAACCGCTGCAGCAGAAATGCCTGGGGTGACTTCTGTTGCAGCCCCCAGGGGAGGTCACCCCAGCGCAACCTGGGGGAACTTCTGTGGCAGTCCGCAGCGCAGCAAGCTGGTACCTCTGTGGCAGTGCCATGGCGCGCCTCCATGGCTGGGACAGCACACCTCCACGGCTGGGACAGCACACAGAGCTGCCTGGGGGAACTTCTGCAGCTGTGCGCAGAGCTGCCTGGGGGCACTCCCGCAGCAGCCCGACATCGCAACGTGGGTTCACTTCTGCGGCAGCACGCATCGCAGCCTGGCATGACCTCTGCGGCAGCCCACGGTGTAGGTCACCCCAAAGCAGCCTGGGGGAACTTCTTCCGCAGCCCACAGAGCTGCCCACTGGTACCTCTGCAGCAGCCTGACGGCGCAGTGTGGGTTCACTTCTGCAGCAGCATGCAGCGCAGCCTGGGGTGACTTCTGTGGCAACCCGCAAGAGAGTTCACCCCAGCGCAGCCTGAGGGAACTTCTGTGGCAGCCCGCAGCGCTGCCTGCTGGTACCTCTGCGGCAGCCCAACAGCACACCTCCACAGCTGAGGAAGCGCACAGAAATGCCTGGGGGAACTGCTGCGGCAGCGTGCAGAGCAGCCTTGGCGGCCTCATGCGGCAGCCTGACGGATTGCCTCAATGGCCGGGGCAACCCGCAGCAAAGGTCACCCCAGCGCAGCCAGGGGGAACTACTGTGGCAGCCTGCAGCGCTGCCCGCTGGTACCTCTGCGGCAGCCTGACAGCGCACCTCCACGGCTGCGGAAGCACACAGAAATGGCTGGTAGAACTGCAGCGGCAGTGTGCAGAGCAGCCTGGGCAGCCTCATGCGGCAGCCCGACGGATTGCCACGACGGCTGCAGAAGCCCGCAGAGGTCACCCCAGCGCAGCTTGGGGGAACTTCTGCGGCAGCCCGCAGCACTGCCCAATGGTACCTTTACCACAGCCCAACGGTGCACCTCCATGGATGTGGCAGCGCGCAGAGCAGCTTGGGCGGCCTCATGCGGCAGCCCCCCAGATTGCCTCAATGGCTGCGGCAGCACATGGCACCGCTGGTACCTGTGCAGCACCCGATGGCGGAGCGTGGGGTCACTTCTGCAGCAGCATGCAGCGCAGCCTGGGGTGACTTCCGCGGCAGCCTGCAGGGGAAGTCACCCCAACGCTGCCCGCTGGTACCTCTGCGGCAGCGTGATGGCCCGCCTCCACGGCTGCGGCAGCCTGCAGGGGAAGTCACCCCAACACTGCCCGCTGGTACCTCTGCGGCAGCGTGATGGCCTGCCTCCACGGCTGCGGCAGCCTGCAGCGCCGCCTGGAGGAACTTCTGCAGCAGCGCTCAGAGCTGCCTGGGGGCACTCCCGCAGCAGCCCGACCGCACAGCATGGGTTCACTTCTGCAGCAGCATGCAGTGCAGCCTGGGGTGACTTCTGCGGCAGCCCGTGGGGTAGGTCACCCCAAAGCAGCCTGGGGGAACTTCTTTGACAGCCCGCAGCACAGCCTGGGGTGACTTTTGGGGCAGCCCGCGTGGGAGGTCACCCCAGCGCAGGCTGGGGGAACTTCTGCAGCAGCCCACAGCGCTACCCGCAGGTACCTCTACAGCAGCCCTACGGCGCACCTCCACGGCTGCAGCAGCGCGCAGGGCAGCCTGGGCGGCCTCATGCCGCAGCCCGACGGATTGCCTCAACAGTTGCGGCAGCACACAGCGCTGCTTGGGGCACTCTTGCGGCATCCCGATGGCGTAGCGTTGGTTCACTTCTGCCGCAGCGTGGCTTATTCTTGTATCTTGTTGACCTACATATAAAGACATCCAAATTAATTTGTACAAAGACTGCTTACAAACACCATCAACTCACCTTAGCATCAGTATAACTCTCGCTGAATTGAACATAAAATTTCCAACCCAGACAAAAATCTTAAAATTCAACAAACTACAGTTTTCTCTATCCCTCAAGAAGAAGGGTGGGAAAGGAGCACATAAGCTCATTTTTCAGCCGCAAATAACATGCTTCAAGTAATTTACGTTATCAAAATTTTTCCTGCCTAACTAGCAAGACTGCCAAACAATGTACTTTTAATTAGTTCATTAAATGCACTTCAATAAAATCATAATCACTACAGTTCAGCTGCATGGACTGTGTCAAATTTGAAATAAATATACGTACCTCTCCTCAGTTCCGAAGAGTTCAACAAAATATTTCTTGGGGTCAGGAGCTTTATCCCAGTCTTCAGGCTGGCTGATCTGAACATTTAAAATCCACAAATCTAGCTAAGTACAGTACAAAATTGGCATAAACCAGAGAAGATTCCACAAAGTAACATTAGTCTCCAAGGGAAGAAAAAAAAGAAAGGTTTGATAAAGTAAAATCACAGTAATCCAAAACAGAAGTACCATTCTAAGTAAATACCAATACCATCATGTTACACCTGTCTCTTATACACATCTAGATGTGTATAAGAGACAGATATATATATATATACACGTATCTACTCAGGAGAGCACAGGGGTCTATAATACCCTTCTTTAATCAATCAAAGATCATTCATGAAATCCAAAACTCTTAAAAAAGATACACATGTTTCACAGTTAAGCGGCACAACATAGTACATCAGAATGCACAACAGCTGTCTCTTATACACATCTAGATGTGTATAAGAGACAGATATATATATATATACACGTATCTAATCAGGAGTGCACAGGGGTCTATAATACCCTTCTTTAATCAATCAAAGATCATTCATGAAATCCAAAACTCTTAAAAAATATACACATGTTTCACAGTTAAGCGGCACAACTTAGTACATCAGAATGCACAACAGAGAGCAACAATAAAATTTATGGAATTACACAATAAACAAAACAACCCAACGTACATCAAAAGAAGCTATGGACTTAAATAATCCATATCTACTAGCTGCAATTCGCATTTTAAAACCAAGTATGTATAACACGATTAATCCTAAAAAACAAAAGCCACAAAGTGAAACATGGCAATGCAAATCCAAACAGCACCGCAGAAACTGAACACAAACTAACTAGAAATCCCAAACAGTGCAATTAAACTGCCAAACATCAATCTTGGAACCCATTTCAGATTATCGAGGAACGAAGAAAGAAGAGATCAAAACAAATATGTTAGAAATTGAATCTTGGAAAATATTTAAAGAAAAAGCAGAGACCTTGGCAGGCCAAAAAGGGTGACCTTTGACTTTAGCAAGAACAAGATCGCCCAAACTCAACTGCTTCTTGCCCTTCGCCTTGCTTGCTCCTTTTTTACGCCCCGGAGCCATAGGCGTTCTTCTCGTTTCGTTGATCAAGAACGCAGACACTAACAAGACTCAGATAAATAGGAGAATGGAAACCCTAAGATTCCGAAATCAAAATCGGAAATGACAAAATTAGGCAACAGGACTTGTAATCCGGCTAAAGAAAATTAAGGGGAAAAAAACTCGAACAGTCCCGGCCGGATATCTAGCCGGCCGATAAGAGACGGTTAGGGTTCCGGCGTGGGGAGCATCAGAGCATCGGAGGAGGAAAGGAAGAGAGAGACCGACGCTTCTTCACTAAAATTGTAAGACGGAGAGCGAAAGCAAGAGAGATGGATGGTTTTAGAGAGAGACAGGATGAGAGACATAGGGAGAGATAGAGAGAGAGACAGGATGAGAGATATAGGGAGAGACAGAGAGAGATTGAGGCGGTCGAGACAGAACGAGAGACAGAGAGAGACGCGGTTTTATTCGGCCTCAGGGGGGTTTGAATCGAAGAGAACGAACTTCATCGGAACTGCTGAGTAATTTTCCTTCACTTTTGGGGTACAAATAATATACCGTGTTTCACTTTAAATATTGCGACTATAATTTAAAAATATATTTTTTTAAATTTAATATAATTTTATTAATATTTAATAAACAGTATAATATATATTTTTAATTTAAAAATATAATAAATTAATATAATAAAAATATATAAAATATATTACTATTTAATAATTTTTAAAATAATAATTTTTATTATTAAATAAAATAATTACATAAAAAAATTATTAATTTTTTATTTTACTAAAAAATTATTATTTTATTTTTAAAATATAATAAATAATTACCAATCAATTAATTATATTTATTAATAATAAGATTTGAAATTATTAATTTGTCAATTACATAAATAAAATTTAATTATAATTTTATATAAAATTAATAGTTAAATATTTTAATTATACATAATTTTTATATTACATTAATATCCTATAAAATCAAATATATTTACTAAGTCCACAACCATTGTTGTTTCAATTGCCTTAACCACTCATACCACCATGACTAGTCTCATTACAAGTACCTTGACTCATAAGGGCACTAATAGTATTAAAAGGAAGAGCTTGCAATCCTTTTGCACATTTTATTCAATTAAAGATATTATAAAAAGAAATAATCTCCAAGCTAAAAAGGATTTATGTTAGAGTACCATCAAATTCAAATAGTAATCCTACAAGAAAACTCATAATAGTCATTTGCTCACACTAAAACTGTTGAGTTCTCACATTAAAACTAAAAGGAAGAAAAACATTTAACTTCTCACACATTAGTTTAAAATTCATAAAATATTTAGCAGGAGACCTCTCTTATTTCTTTGTATGATAGAACTCTTCGTCAACATCATATATATAAGATAAGTTATCATTGTCATGACATAAAAAGACCAAATAGTCTATAAGTTCTTTAACCAGCTCATAGTGATTAACCAATCTGATTACCTCAATATTAATAAAATTACAAATTTGCAAAAATATTCTATTATCTTCTTTTAACCAAACCTATTTTACTTTAAAGTTAGATAATGGTTCATCAACAAGATGATCATCCTTATCAACAGTACCAAAGATACATTCACACCATTTTGGTTCGATTGACACAGACGGTGTCTTAGAAATTAGTTTTTATTTTATGAGGCAATTCAGAGTTGCTCTTAGTAACATGGATAACATCAGTCCCGGGTGCTCCATGCCCATGTCACGTATATGCCTAAAATGGCTTGATGGTGTTAACACGAAGTCATTCTTCTCTTTTGTTATTTTCTCCAATTGTATTTGATCATCTTTTTTTTTATTGTCATGTTTATATTGATCAAATTGAGGTAACATCAATCTCTCAATTCCTTTGAATTATACAAAACAGGAGAATAAAAATAGAGAAGTCACTGGAAATAGTATTGAGAGTAGTTAATTCTGAGGTAATAAGTTATAATTGCTAAATCTAAATATGTAAGGGCTTCTTGGGTTGGTGGCCTCTACCTATTGACCATTGTTCTAAGACCAAGAGATTTTGGGGGATTTTCAAAAAGAGTTGTTAGGTGTTTTCAACATCTATTTAGGTTAATATTATTAATTCCATAGTGATTAAAAAAAAAGTTATTCTTTTGCTTTTTCATCGCATTGGTACTTAAATATTTTGATTCCAATGTATTGTTTTTGTTACTAACCTTTTTACCTTCTGGGTTTTTTATACCATACAATAAAATTCTAAAGACACTTCAAATAAGAAAAAAGTTCAAAAATACCATTAAAAAAAAGAAGCAAGATTAAAATCTGTCTCTTATACACACCTAGATGGGTATAAGAGACAGGTCATATATATGCCTAAAATGGCTTGATGGTGCTGACAAGAAGTCATTCTTTTCTTTTTTTATTTTTCCAATTGTATTTTCTCCATAGGAGGCACAACAATATAAGTGAGAAAGACAACAAAATAATTTCAAACACTTTTTAGTTTCATTTATTTCTAATATAAAATGAATGTAAAATATGGTTGATCAACTTTTTTTCTTCTTCTTCTTCTTTTGTACCTCCAATGTCATTTATTTTAGTTGTTAACTAAATTGTCTTGTAGTTCATGGCCATAAAGGAAACATTCCAATAATTTAAAGTATAAACATCTATTTTAATAGCCTTATATTGAAATATTAAAAATAAATGTGAGACTAAAAAAAAAGAAAAAGAAAAGAGTGCACAAACATCTACTTAATCCTTAAATTAGCTTATAAAGTACCTTTGACTTCAACAATCTTTATTAATTGCTTTGCTAAAACCTAACTTATTACTTTGCTTTGCCTGGTTTCTTGAACCTGCAAAATTTCTGGATATTAACCTATGTGTTTTTCCTATTAAGCATAGAGATGCTTCTCTGTTTTCTGTATTGTGGATGAGTTTTTCTAGTCATAACAATACGTAAGGCTTTGAAACTCTAACTGAATTTCCTTTTTTTTTTTTTTGTCTTTTTACGAGCCCTCATTTCTTGTCTTTTCTTTGTACAAGATATATTGTTTTCTTTATGTTTGGTGCTTTGTTTCGTTGTTGGGAAAATATTACCTGTTGAAATTTGTTAGATCTGTTCTAAAATTGTTTGGTGTTTTTTTTTTCTCTTCCATCTCTCCGGTTTGGGCTAGGAAGTTCATTTCTGTAAAAGGTAAGACAGATAAGTATTGTTTTATCTAATGTCTATGTTTGCTTGTGTTTTTAATTAGTTAAATCTAGTGTTTTCCTTATTGTTCGTTATTTCTTTCCTTCATTTTTAGTTGTAAAACATCGATGATTCTTGTAAGGGGTTAAAGCTTGTCCTTTTTTTTTTTTTTTGATTTGGACGTATAATCTCTTGTTGGTAACTGAGAAAGTGTAGGAAAAGAAAAAAGTCTTATGTTTACTGCTATATTTTTTTTCTTTGGCCTGATTTTGTGAACCTATAAGTCTAAAATTGACAATGTTGTCATAAGTGTTTTTGTTTGTCTTACTACTTTTTATCTGTTACTAATCTAACAGAGCCCATTGTTTTTTATTTAATGTCTTACGAGCAATAGTTTTCTTGAGACCTTTTTGTTCTCTCGTATTGGTATTCTATTCTGTCTAATCCACTTTATTCTCACCTCCCTCAACTCTTTAAATTTTGGTTTACGAATTGACAACAGAAGGATTAGGAAATAAAAATAAAATAAAGTGTACAAACAAAAATGAAAAAGGTAACAACCAAACTCATTAGAACTCTCTTTTATGATACTGAAGGCCTACATTTAGCATAGGCCCATTTTAAGCTCATACTCTTCTAATTATATAGACCAATATCATTACCCTTTTTCTTATTGTCCGTGTAGGAAATGTAGCCCTTGTCAAGAAATTTCTAATATTATGATTGTTTATTAAGAAATTGTAGCAAATGAATTAAGGTATATGAGAGAATGTAAGGAAGAGACAATTTAAATTTGTAGTTTAGGTATTGTTTTAGTTCTGTCTCTTATACACATCTAGATGTGTATAAGAGACAGTTATACTTCCCAACAGATTACCTTGTTGATTCAATGAATAGAGTCTGTCTCTTATACACATCTAGATGTGTATAAGAGACAGCCTCCTTTTATTTCAACTCAACTAAATAATTAACTTGATTCATTTATTTCATGATATTGGACCCATTAATAATATGACAAAAGGTAGCTTGCAAGTGAGGTTGATTTGTGCTTTAGACCTAAATAATGATGAAATTAAGGTAAAAACTATTAATTTTCATGGAAAGATACACGTGGTAGATTATTTCAAATGGGAAACAAATCTAAACAATTATTTTGAATGAAAGCCAATGATAGAAAAAAACAAACAATACTATTTGTTGATCTTGAAATGAAGGGTTTTACACTTCAATGGCAGAAAAGAGTTTAAAGCAATGCACATTATAAGATAAGCCAAAAGTTAGTACTTAACAGCATATGAAAGCAAAGTTATAGAAACAATTTTTACTTACTAATTATATGATAAATTTGTATGAGAAACTCTATTCATTGAATCAACAAGGTAATCTGTTGGGAAGTATAATGCATCTTCCAGTAATTAATTCATTCAAGTTGATTTAAACAAGATCAATGAACAACTAACTCCCTTTATCTTTTTTGTTTGAATCAATTCATTATAGATGCAATGAAAGTTGTTTGTTTATTTAGTCTTAAAGATGTTTAATAATATGATTTAATAGTTAAAAAACAAGTTTTGCAATACAAAGCTACGAGATTAAGTATGAAAAATTTAATGAAGATGGAAATAAAGGCTTTTAGAATAATTGAATAAGTAAAAAAGTAATTAAAAAGAGTTGCCCAAAATATTAAGGGCAGTATTGGAATGTTGCTACTATTGATGAGTGAAAAGGGTAAAAACTTAGCATGATCTAGTGTTGAAATTAACTCTAGTCAAGATATTTTTAAAGCTAATAGTAACTTGCAAACTTGATATTTTATGTACAACAAAATGGAACATCACTCTTACTATTACTTGCAATAAATGGTGACTTTGGCATAGTTTATAAATAATGAGAAAACTTTAGCAATACCTTGTATATGATGAATATATTAAAGAGGGAGAGGAGATTAATGTGTATACAATCTAAAGAGAGTCCCTAGTAATGCAAAAAGTAATGTATAAGGAGGATGACAAGGAGATTAGTCAAAAAAAAAAAGATAAAATACTAATTGTTGATCCATTATGATTGAGTAAAGAGATTTCTCATATGTTAATAAATATGTTAATGAGGAGTAAACAATTACTATACAATCATGTATTATAAAGACTGTGACTAGGGTGAATATGAATATATTGGTAGATCCTATTAACTTAAAAATTGAATTTAAATGTGATAAGTGTTCGGACTGTCTCTTATACACATCTTGATGTATTCAAAGTATTTATTTTTATATGTAAGAAATCTTCAATTCTTCATAACCTCAAGAAGAATTTTCTTTAAAGTGGAAATCATTATTATGTGAGCAAATGTATAACAAGAGGACATTGAAGAAATCCAACTAATAAGGACACTTGGATAGAAAAGAGATTAATTAAAAAAGACTAATCCTAATTTCTATTATAAAGCTTTTAAGATCTTTTCGTCGAAGATAAACGTTTCTTTACATAGGGATTACAACAAAGAAATGTCAAACTTTAATTTATTTTGTTATTTTGTTTTATTTAGTTATTAATTTTAATTAAAAATCATGTGATTATTTTAATAAAAAAATTATTATAATTAATTAGAGTTTTATTTAATCAAAGATTAAAATTTATTCTCATTATAACTTTAGTATAAATAAAATTTTTTGTTTGACAAATTTTCAAATTTGCTATTTTATGAAAATATCAACCTTGTTAACAATTGTGATTTTTTTTCTAAACTTTAACTCTAATTCTCTTATTCCAATTTCAATTCTTAAGCTAAATTCAGCTATTATGTCAATTTATTTACAATAATTTTTAAGGTTAGTCCATGGCCAATTTGTACCTCTTTTGGTTTCTTCATACCTCAATTTATTTCCTTTCCATCATTGCCATCGACCAGGTTTCACTTTAAAGCCTAAGCATATCCTTAATTCCATTTAATTTTATTGAATGTAATTTTTTATTCCACCTTATTTCCTTTTTTTGTTTGATCAATTTTCGAGGGATTTCGAGTTCAATCTTTTTTGGTGTCTTTACATATAGTTAAACTGATATGCTAAACAATAGATACTAAGCTTATGTTAAATTTCATTTTTTATTAATTCAGATTATTCGTGTGTTTAATTTTAGTTTTGGTAATAGGGCCCAGGTAGAAGCCGGAAGTGTAGTGGCGGCGGCCAAACGTTGTCTCGACGCTGCTGCTTTTTTGATGTTTTCTAGTTAGGAATCTTTTTTTCACAGCTGCTTGCATTGGGATTTTAGCTTGCCCTTCTTAGCTTCAGTAAATTCCATACATTAGATGACTTCAATATCGAGAAGTACACCACTGGCTCTTTAGAGAATATTAGAGGATATACAAAGGATTATTGGCCAATTTATGGGCTTGTCGATGCTGTTGGAACCACACTTGGTTGGACCTAGTTGTCATTGCTTGCTTCTCATGTGAATGAGATAATGAAGATCTCAATCCATATATAGACCACTTATTTTGTTGTGGTTAGTGTTTTGTGTTTCTAGTGCAAGTAGTTCTATTAGGGGTATTATGTTTGCAATTAGTGCTTGCATGGTAGACTGATATTAGCTTCAAATGATATATTCTTGATATGCACACGGGCATTATTACTGTGAACAACGTGATAAAAGTTTCAACTTCATGAATTGATTGTGTGCTATGTGTGTAAAGGTTTCAAGATTCGTCACAGTTTCAAACGTCATATGTGTACACTAAAAATAAATTGAATTTATGAGTTTGAGCGTGTTGATATTCTTTAGTTCCCTGCATTGCCTAATGACTTCTCTCTTATGGTTGATTAACTTTAGTGCTCATTGTCACACGCATATCATGAGTCATTGCAGCTGCTGTTTAGGTTTCTATTAGTGTAACAAAAAGGAAGATGGACGAAATTTAAAAGAGAATGAAAAGAATTGACTTATATTGAGGTATGTGGTAACCAAAGCTTTGTTTCAATCACAAGACTAAGACAAATGTAATGAATGATAGAATATTTATTCCTTTATGTAGCTATTGATTTAAATACAACGTTCCTATTCTTTATTTTTTTTATCTTTTTATTTTTTTGTTTAATTTATTTATGTTAGTTTAGTGATGTAAATAAATGTGACTTTTTATTTTGGTTTCTCTTATGTACCCAGACTTTGATACCAGAATTCTCCTATTTCATTGTTCATGTAATGTTTTTAATGTGAGAATGATAATGAAAGTGATATTTTACATAACTAATTCTTAAAAGTTGAGACTTTTAACATTTTTTAATGATGTGAGGAACATAATGATGAAAAAACGAAAATGGAATTGACTTAGGTCGAAAGTAGATCAAAATTCTTGCATGACTCCATTATCTAAAAAAATGAGGTGCGACGAGATAACATCTTTCAGACAATGTTTCTTATCAAAGATAAGGTATGTAGTATAATTATTGATGGTGAGAGTTGTACTAATGTTGCTAGTACAACTATGGTTGAGAAGCTGAATTTACCTACTATGAAGCATCCTGGGCCATATAATTTTCAGTGGTTGAATAAGAGTGGTAAGGTCAAGGTAAATAAGCAAGTGCTTATATCATTTTCTATCGGAAGGTACCATGATGAAGGTTTATGTGATATTGTACCTATGCATGCGAGTTATATTCTATTAGGAAGACCATGACAATTTGATAGGCGAGTTATGCATGACGACTTCAAGAATCGATATTCCTTTGTAATGAATGAAAATGCCGTTACTCTTGTACCATTATCACCTCAACAAGCTTATGAGGATTAATTAAGGATTAAAAATGAGAGTGAACAGAAAAGAGAGATTGATAAAAGAGAAAAGAGAGGAGAAAATGTGGGGACACAAGAAAAAGAGAAGAAAAGTGATGTCAAAAGAGTATGTTATACCAATCAATCTATAATCATACTTTTGTACAAGGAGGCTTATTTGCCTAGTGTTCTTGTTGCTCTATTGCAGGAATTTGAAGATGTATTCTCTAATGATGTTCCAAGTGAATTGCCACCTAATAGAGGAATTGAGCATCAAATTGATTTCATCTCAGGTGCATCCGTCCCTAACCGGCCAGCATATAAGAATAATCGTGAGGAGACAAAGGAGCTTCAAAGGCAGGTTGAGGAGCTTATTTCCAAAGGATATGTGAGGGAAAGCATAAGTTCATGTGTTGTTCCTGTCCTACTTGTACCCAAAAAAGATGGGACTTGGAGGATGTGCATTGATTGTCGAGCAATCAACAAAATCACTGTAAATTATCATCACCCCATACCTAGATTAGATGACATATTAGATGAATTGCATGGTTCATGTGTCTTTTCTAAGATTGATTTGAAAAGTGGATATCTTCAAATTAGGATGAGAGAGGGAGATGACTGAAAAACAGCTTAAAAACTAAGTATGGTTTGTATGAATGGCTTGTTATGCCATTTGGTCTTTCTAATGCACCAAGAACTTTTATGCGACTAATGAATCATGTTTTGTGTCCATTCATTGGTAAATTTGTAGTTATGTATTTTGATGATATTTTGGCCTATAGTAAAACCCTAAAAGAGCATCTTGATCATTTACATTCCATTGTAAGTGTTTTACATTTTGAGAAAGATTATGCTAACTTACAACAATGTTCCTTTTGTACTAATCAAATCACATTTCTTGATTATATTGTTAGTGTTAAAGGTGTTGAGGTTGATGAGCGAAAATTTAAGGCAATTTGTGATTGGCTTACACCTAAGTCAATTAGTGATGTGAGTAGCTTTCATGGTCTAGCTAGTTTTTATAGACGCTTTGTTAAGGACTTTAGCACTATTGCTGCACCACTCACCAAGCTTATCAAAAAGAACATGAGTTTTAGGTGGGGTATTGACCAAGATAAGGCTTTTAATTGCATTAAGGAAAAATTAAGTTCTGCACCTTTACTTGCGTTACCTAACTTTGCAAATGCTTTCGAGATTGAGTGTGATGCTTTAGATATTGGCGTTGGAGTTGTTTTGATACAGGAAAAGCACCCAATTGCTTACTTTAGTGAAAAGTTAAGTGGAATAAGCCTTAATTATCCTACTTATGATAAAGAGTTGTATGCATTGGCATGAGATTTGAAGACATGGCAACATTACCTTTGTCCCAAGGAGTTTGTCATCCATACTGACCATGAATCTTTGAAGCACTTGAAGGGACAAGGAAAGTTAAACAAAAGACATGCCAAGTGGATTGAATTCATTAAGACCTTTCTTTACATCATCAAATACAAACAAGGTAAGGAAAATGTGGTAGTTGATGCATTATCTTGGAGGTATGCCCTTATCTCTACACTTCTGCAAACTTATTAGGATTTGAACATATTAAGAATTTATATGTGATTGATCATGACTTTGCTAATGTGGATGAAGCATGTGAGACGTCAACCTGTGAGAAGTTTTATAGGCATAAGGGTTTCTTATTTAGGGAAAATCATTTATGCATGCCTATAAGTTCTTTGAGGGTGTTGGTTGTAAGAGAAGCTCATGAAGGTGGTCTAATGGGTCATTTCGGTGTTAGGAAAACGCTAGATGTCCTTAATGAACATTTCTTTTGGCCACGCATGAAACGACATGTTGAGAGGATATGTGAGAAATGCATAACATGCAAACAGGCAAAATTTAGAGTTTTGCCCCATGGCTTGTATACCCCTTTGCCCATACCTAGCCATCCCTGGATTGATTTATCTATAGATTTTGTACTAGGATTGCCACGAACAAAAAGGGGTAGGGATTATGTATTTGTTGTTGTTGGTAGATTTTCAAAGATGGCACACTTCATCCCATGCCATAAAACTGATGATGCAAACAATATGACTGACTTATTCTTTAGAGAAGTAGTACGTTTGCATGGCATGCCACGAAGCATTGCTTCAGATCGGGATACAAAGTTCTTAAGCTACTTCTGGAATACTTTATGAGGTAAGTTAGGTACTAAACTATTGTTTTCAACTACTTGTCATCCACAAACTGATGGGCAAACTGAGGGAGTTAATCAAACTCTTTCTACTCTTTTGTGTGCTATTATTGGAACAAATTTGAAAATATGGGAAGATTGTTTACCACATGTCGAGTTTACATATAATAAGAGTGTTCATTGTGTTACTAGTTACTCTCCATTTGAATTTATATATGGTTTTAATCTGTTGACTCCTTTAGATTTGGTACCTATACTTGTCAATGAGTATGTTAGCTTAGATGGTGAACGTAAGGTTGACATGATAAAAAAATTTCATGAAAAGGTGCAGCAACATATTGAAAAATGAACTGAGCAATACATATCCCATGTCAACAAGGGAAGAAAGAGGGTGGTGTTTGAACCTGGTGATTGGGTTTGGGTGCAAATGCTCAAGGAACGGTTTCCAGTTTAGAGGCGTTCAAAGCTACAAGCTAGAGGAGATCGTCCCTTTTAAGTTATAGCACAAATTGATGACAATGCTTATAAGTTAGACCTTCCTGGTGAGTATAATGTGAGTGCAACATTTAACGTCTCTAATTTATGTTTCAAGAACATAATGCAAGTCATTCTTATAAAATCATCAATGAAAAAAATGAAGTGCCTATCACCCCTAATTGATCTTTGTCTCATCGGCCCATAAATGTCTAAATGGATGAGCTCCAATGGCTTATTTATTTGGATCTAAATGTTTTGTGGGGAGCATTCACCAACTTCCTTTTTTGACATATGCTGCAGATTAAGTCTCTCTCTCTTTTCTCAATTTAGGTACATCTCTCATAGTTTCATTTTTGGATGGCTTGTTTAGTCCTTTTTGTCCGAGATGTCCTAATCTTCTATACCATAATAAGTTCTTATCTTTGGCGCTTATGTAGCATGTATTTCTACTTCTAAAAGCTTGGTACAAGTTTCCATGATGCTTCTCCTTTCACTTCTATAGCCTGCATAAGGCTTTCTTCATGCTTCTTTAGCTCGAACTTTGCCTTCTGAAGCTTAGTTTGCAAAGTCAACATCGCTTACTCTTACGTAATCACCTTACCACCAAGGTCTTTATGTATCTTGCCTTGCTTTGCCTCAAGTATGTTTAACTCCTTATTTCTCTTCAACTACTCCTTCTCTTTTTCTTCAAACTCCTTTATCTTCACCTGAAGATCAAATTCATCAACACTAGAATTTTCATACTTCTTTAGATGATTTACCTCTTTTTCCAGCTTGTTATTTTTATGTAAACAAGCCCTCAACTTAATTTGAAGTTGTTGCATCGACTCATCCTTTTCCTCTTTTGTTGATTCCTTATCACTTAAAGATTTTTAATCATCATCTATTTAAGCAACCAGTAGATCCTTTGTAGCCTCATCATCAAAATCATCATCACTTTCCTCTTCAAAATCTTCTTCATCCAACTTGCTCAGAGAATTCCTTCTTTTGGATCGAAAGAATTTCTTTTTCCCTTTCGTATCCGAATTTTCAACTTTAAAGTAACTGGATTGCTTTGTTCTCCTCCTTGGGACTAGCTCATCATCATCCTCACTATTTGCTTCTCTTCTTTTTTGGTAATCCATGGCAAAGTGTCTGATTGCTCCATACCTAAAGCACTTTAAAGGTAATTTTCTCTTGAACTTCCCTTTTCCTTTTCTCAAGTTCTTGTTGATGTATTTCATGACTTCATCTAGCTTAGTATCACCATTTTTTTCTTTAGAGCTACTGTTAGACCCTCCCTTCTTGGTCTTTAATCTTTAATTTTCCCATTGCCTTAAAAGTTAGCTTCTTCTCCACCTTAAACTTCTTTTCTTTTTTTTCATTGGGGCTATTCTCATTTCATAAGCCACCAATATGCAGTGCAAGTCATCTAAAGGAAGCTTATCTAAATCTTTATCTTCTATAGAAGAGACTTTGGTGTTGTAAGTTTCCGGTAAGGTTCTAAGTATTTTCCTTACCACAGTAGCATTGTGGATCTCCTCTCCACAAACTTTGATGAAGCATATTATTTCATGGACTCTTATAAAGAACACATCCACAATTTTATCATTTTGCATCTTTATGTCTTTCAATTTGCTCCTCCAAATTTGTTGCTTGACTTCCTTCACAACCTTGTCTCTTTTATAAATATTCTTCAATTTTTCCTAAATTTGTTTGGTTGTGTTGCACCCAATTACCTTAGTGAATTCTTTATAAAACAGGGAGACATATAAGGCATTTCTCACTTTTCCATCACACTCCAAGTTCTTCTTATTAGTTGGCATCATAGGATCACCTTTAGCAATAAGGATGAAGCCACTAATAGCAGACTCAAAGACATCAAGACCAAGGGACATCAGATATGGAAACATTCTATCTTCCATAATTGACAATTTTGTCCATCAAATGTAGGGATCCCAGGCGTGTTGACACTGTTCACGCTATCCATAATCTCAAGTAGTAGTAAAAATAAAAACTCACACAATAATGAACAACTTCACTTCAAAGCAGAAAAATTGGATCAATAGATAAATTAAACTCTAATACCACTTAATAAGTACCGTTTTAGGTCTCATATTGAGAGGAGGGTCAATTAGTATGAGATATACCCTTTTTACAAATTGATATAGATTTAACCTCTGTGATTTGTTAAACTCAATGATCCAATTTTTTTTATCTCTTCTTTGTGTGAGAGTGGTGGTACGAATATCAATCACACATAAGCACCGAAAAACACACGATAATTTTTAAGTAGTTCAACCACAATATGTGAAATACATCTACAATGTGATAAGATTACTCCTAAATCACATAATCCACTCTTGTTATCCATGGATACAATCTGATTATGGAAGGATCACTCCTTAACCACTTGTGGAAGGGTATTTCACCCTATTTTTCAATAAATTTATTAAGAGTTTATGGTAAAATGTTTCTTAGAGAATGATCACTCGATGTGTACAGATTGCTAGAGCAGAATATAGATATTCTTTTTCACTACCAATGTTGTTTCACTCGCTGTCGGTGCTACCTGCGTGTGATGCTAATGTTGTTTGTACGTGTTGATGTAGCTATCCATGTGTGTTGCTAATGTTGTCCATTGTTAATGTTATTTGCATGCACTATTGTTGCTATCCATGCATGCTACTAATGTTGTCTGTAGGCACTGCTACTATTATCTGTGTGCACTACTAATGCTATCCGCATGCACTCTTAATGTTGTCTGTAGGCACTATTAATGTTTTCCATATGCACTATCGTCTGTCTGCTACTATCTGCGTGCACTATTAATGTTATCTGCATATACTGTCACTGCTGCCTATTGTCTGCACGTGTTGTACTTACTGTTTGCAGGCACTATGCCTGCTATCTACACAAGCTGTGACTTTTGTTCACACACGTTGTGGCTGCTATTCACATGTGTTGTTCCTGCTATTCAAGTGTGCTACTACTATCTACTCATCTCGCTATTGCTATTTGCCCACACTGTTCCTATTTCCTTACGCCATTGCTACTATCTTTGCTCACTGTTACCGTTTAGTGGTACACCACCTGTTGCTACGCATTGGTTGCTGGTGCAAGACCCTTATGTTGTTGCTCCACCTCCTTCTGGTTTGTCTTTACTGGTGCGGCTACTGCCTTGTGATGAGAATTGTAGAGATGATGGGTAGAAGGTTCTAATGGATGCAAGAGGTCCATTGCACATTTCAGAAGGCTTAATAACACAAGCTACAGCTTCAATGGATGTAAAAGGTCCATTGCACATTCTAAAAGGCCCAATAACACGAGCTAAAGCCAAAAAGATTAAAAAAGCACTAAATGGGCTTATTGAGGACCTTCAGGCTAACCAAGTTTCAAATAGTGTGAATTCAAGTTTGACAAAGAGTAGAAGCCTAATTAATATAATTGGAGTACTTGATGGCTCATACTAAGTAATAACATTCACTCCTAAATAGAAGTTTATTGTCTGTGTTGGAATTTTTCCATTGTTAGGAATTTCTCCAAATAAGGATTTGTGCTAAGTAGGAATTTGTGCCTCTTTGGGATTTCTATCTTAGCCTATAAATAGTCATCCCTTGTAAACTCTAAAAAATCATACAACTTTGAGTGAAATAGAAAGTAAGGGTTTTCTCCCTCGGTTGTTTTGAGGACTAAAGAACTTATCAAAATATATTTCTTCTTGTGGTGTTTTAATTGACTCATCACTCCCAATTCCTTTCTTTTCTGGAGTGTGGCATCCATATCCTTCTTAAATACCTTAGGTTCGTGTTTCTTCAAATGTTGGGTCTAGGGTTTCTGTTATTTAACTTTGGTTTAGCTTTCTTGGTTGTTCTTTAATTCCTTGTGTGCGTTAGGTCCCTCAACAACATCTTTTTGGGGTTTTCCACATCACCTTGGTAGTGTTTGTTAGTGCGGGTATATTGTGTTAGACGTGTTGTTTGGTGCTGGTATACCCTTATGGACCTATAGGGACGTTTGCTGTTGCTGGTACACCCTTTTGAACATGCAATGATGTGTTATTGGTTTACTAGAAAGCCTTTTGAATGTGCTAGGACATGCTGATGGTTTGCTGGAAAGCCTCTTGGTTTGGTGGTTAGCTGCTATTATCACCTTTATGAGGGCTTGTTAATGCGATGACTATTTTGTTGAGGATCTGTTGGTGTGGGTGGATAGCTACCTTGCTATCTTTCTTTCTTTCTTTCCTCCTTGCTCAGTTGCACCTTACTGTTTCTCCTTAGTGACTGTTGCACTCTCCTTGGCTGGTTGCCTCGCCTCTACCACTCAATTTTTTGCAACTCCTTTTCTTCTTGCAAGATGCATACAGTATTTATAAAGCCTTGAGATTAAGGCTACATTGTCATCAATGGTCATTGTTGATTCCTAAAAATTACTCTACAATCAAGGACTATTTTTGAGTCTTAAAATTTATGGTCAATGGTCAACGGTCAATCTTTCCTTGTCAGGGTTGCCCTGTCATCACCGATTTTTCCCAATGACCTTTCTGCATCTCAATGACATTCATAACCGTAAAATTAACACATAAAACCATGTGAGATAATGTTGACAACAAATCTAACATTAGCCATTGAAGATGAACTCAACATTAGACCTATTAGTGAGTTATTGCAAACTACTATTGTATAAATATTCAACGTCTAATGGTTATCCATACGAACAATGAAGAAACAACTTTTAGAACCTAAAACCCTTTGAGGGATAAAGGGAGGAAAATACAAGTAACCCTAATGTACTAAATATGCATTATCTAACCATGTTGTGAGGTATTTATAGGGATTGTGGTTCTAGAATGCTTTTAAAGTGATTTGTGCCAATTTTCAATGAATTTCATTTTAGCCATTATATTTTTAAATTTCATATATTTGACTTCATAAGTTTCTCCAATATTTCAACTGAGTCCTACTTGATCTTCATTTTATATTTCTCCAATTGTCCTTATGTGTATGACCTATTAAAATTGTAACATAATGGTAATAAATATGAATTATAATCCTAGGAGATTAGATTAATTAAAATTTTTTAATTTATTGTTAATTCTCTTATTAATCAATTCGTATTCATAGATCAAGATTAACATTTAGTTACGTATTATGACCACCCAAATGTTAGGACTGATAAAGTGGTTTGACTAATCCTTTTAACACAGTCTCTTAATGTAATTTAATCCTTTTATTATACTAATATTCTAATTAGACAGAGTATATGATTAGTATCTACTCCATACTTTTTTAATTTTATTAGTTCTTAAACGTTAATATGGTCATTGATTTCATGATGAGATCATAACTACTCATAAATAATCATTCCATCTTATGCAAGGATTTTTTCAATTAATACTTATGAGGAGAAAATGAAACATTTTTCCATGATTTCTTTATGGTGATGAATCCTTTATTGATTAGTCAACTCTTACCATATAATTCATGATATTTTTAACTTCATCTCGATTATTGATTAAGACCTATAAGTGAGGTCAAAGTAAATTGATTCGTATATGAGATATCTTGGTGATCTCAAGTTAAAGGATCACTTACACAATTTTCACGAGAAATTCTTTAGAGACATAAATAATGTTCCATTTAAAAATTCTTATAACGGGTCAATTTAATAAATTTATTCAACTAATAAGCGCTCATATGTTTGTTTAAGTACTTACATGTCAACTCAGGCTGTGCTGTGTGCTGCCGCAGAACTGAACCCACGCTGCGCTGTTGGGCTGCCGCAGAGGTACCAGCGGGCATTTCTGCGCGCTGCTGCAGTCGTGGAGGCGTGCCGTCGGGCTGCCACGGGAGTGCCCCCACGGCAATCTGTTGTGCTGCCACAGGAGGTTGCCCAGGCAGCTCTGCGTGCTCCTGCAGCTGTGGAGGTGCGCTGTCGGGTTGACACAGAGGTACCTGCGGACAGTTCTGAGGGCTGCTGCAGAAGTTACCCCCTGTCTCTTATACACATCTAGATGTGTATAAGAGACAGCGCCCAGGCTGCTCTGCGCGCTGCTGCAGCTGTTCCCCCGTCCACGTCTGCATGATGCCGCAGCTGTGGAGGCGTGCTGTCGGGCTGCTGTGGAGGTACCAGCGGGCAGTGCTGTAGGCTGCTGCAGAAGTTCCCCAGGCTGCACAGTAGGGCTGCCGCAGAGGTACCAGCGGGCAGCGCTGTGCTGCAGCAGTTCCCCCAGGCAGCTCTGTGGGCTGCCGTAGCTGTGGAGGTGCACCGTCGGGCTGCTGCAGTGGTACCAGCTGTCTCTTATACACATCTCTATCAGTGAGTTATTGCAAACTACTATTGTATAAATATTCAACGTCTAATGGCTATCCATACGAACAATGAAGAAACAACTTTTAGAACCTAAAACCCTTTGAGGGATAAAGGGAGGAAAATACAAGTAACCCTAATGTACTAAATCTGTCTCTTATACACATCTAGATGTGTATAAGAGACAGAATCTGTTGTGCTGCCACAGGAGGTTGCCCAGGCAGCTGTGCGTGCTCCTGCAGCTGTGGAGGTGCGCCTGTCTCTTATACACATCTAGATGTGTATAAGAGACCGGCGCACCGCCACAGCTGCAGGAGCACGCAGATCTGCCTGGTCAACCTCCTGTGGCAGCACAACAGATTGCCGTGGGGGCACTCCCGTGGCAGCCCGACGGCACGCCTCCACGACTGCAGCAGCGCGCAGAAATGCCCGCTGGTACCTCTGCGGCCGCCCAACAGAGCAGCGTGGGTTCCGTTCTGCGGCTGTCTCTTATACACATCTAGATGTGTATAAGAGACAGTGACAGCACAACGTGGGGTCACTTCTGCGACAGCACATAGTGCAGCCTGGGTTGACTTCTGTGGCAGTCCGTGGGCGAGTCACCCCAAAGCAGCCTGGGGGGAGTTCTCGGCAACCTGCAGCGCTACCTGCTGGTACCTCTGCGGCAACCCGACGGTGCAGCATGGGGTCACCTCCGCAGCAGCAAGCAGCGCAGCCTGGGGTGACTGCTGAGGCAGCCCGCGGGGGAGGTCACCCCAGCGCAACCTGGGGTACCTTCTGCAGCAGCCCTCAGAACTGTCCGCAGGTACCTCCGTGTCAACCCGACAGCGCACCTCCACAGCTGCAGTAGCACGCAGAGCTGCCTGGGCAACCTCCTGTGGCAGCACAACAGATTCTGTCTCTTATACACATCTAGATGTGTATAAGAGACAGTTATAGGGATTGTGGTTCTAGAATGCTTTTAAAGTGATTTGAGCCAATTTTCAATGAATTTCATTGTAGCCATTATATTGTTAAATTTCATATATTTGACTTCATAAGTTTCTCCAATATTTCAACTGAGTCCTACTTGATCTTCATTTTATATTTCTCCAATTGTCCTTATGTGTATCTGTCTCTTATACACATCTAGATGTGTATAAGAGACCGGCGCACCGCCACAGCTGCAGGAGCACGCAGATCTGCCTGGTCAACCTCCTGTGGCAGCACAACAGATTCTGTCTCTTATACACATCTAGATGTGTATAAGAGACAGCCCCCAGGCTGCTTTGGGGTGACTCGCCCACGGGCTGCCACAGAAGTCAACCCAGGCTGCACTGTGTGCTGTCGCAGAAGTGACCCCACGTTGTGCTGTCAGGCTGCTTCGTGCTGCCGCAGAAGTGACCACACGCTGTGCTGTCGGGCTGCCGTGTGAGTGCCCCCACTCAGCTCCGCATGCTGCCTCAGCCGTTGAGGCAATCCGTCGGGCTGCCACATGAGGCCGCCCAGGCTGCTCTGCGCGCTGCTGCAGCTGTTCCCCCGTCCACTTCTGCATGATGCCGCAGCTGTGGAGGCGTGCTGTCGGGCTGCTGTGGAGGTACCAGCGGGCAGTGCTGTAGGCTGCTGCAGAAGTTCCCCAGGCTGCACAGTAGGGCTGCCGCAGAGGTACCAGCGGGCAGCGCTGTGCTGCAGCAGTTCCCCCAGGCAGCTCTGTGGGCTGCCGTAGCTGTGGAGGTGCACCGTCGGGCTGCTGCAGTGGTACCAGTGGGCAGCGCTGTGGGCCGGTGCAGAAGTTCCCCCAGGCTGCGCTGGGGTGACCTCTCCAATGGGCTGCTGCAGAAATTGTCACAGGTTTTGGGCAAATTTTGGTTTTTAGCTGAAGGACTACTATGAGTGTTATTGTTAAGCCTATTCTTTCTAGGTTGAATCTTAAGATATAACCACACATACAACTTTTTTAGTTGGTTTGGATTAACAAAATCACTCTACTAGTCACTAAGTGATATCTAGTTCGCATTCCAAACAAAAATGAAAAAAGTAGCAACCAAACTCATTAGAACTCTCTTTTATGATACTGAAGGCCTAAATTTAGCATAGACTCATTTTAAACTCATACTCTTCTACTTATATAGACCAATATCATTACCCTTTTCCTTATTGTCTATGTAGGAAATGTAGCCCTTGTCAGGAAATTTCTAATATTATGATTGTTTATTAAGAAATTGTAGCAAATGAATTACGGTACGTGAGAGAATGTTAGGAAGAGACAATTTCAATTTGTAGTTTAGGTATTGTTTTAGTTAATATATGATAGTAATTTTGCCTTTTTCCATATTTTGATTGATAGTCGTTAGGCGTAATATGTATTTTGTAATTTTTCAAAATATGGAATATGATTTGTAAATATACTCTATTTATAAGATATTAGATGTAATTTATCTATTCATAACTTTATATTTCTCATCATCCTTACTATATTTAGTTGATTATGTATGATTATGCACTAACCGAGGTTATTTTAAAACTTTTAGCAAAAACCTTTTATGACATATTATTGCTTTATTGATGTTTTAAGCTAATATAAATTTGATGCACAATATTATTTGGCCTGTCTCTTATACACCTCTAGATGTGTATAAGAGAAAGCC
This sequence comes from Kandelia obovata, assembly GCA_021464305.1. Lineage (NCBI taxonomy): Eukaryota > Viridiplantae > Streptophyta > Magnoliopsida > Malpighiales > Rhizophoraceae > Kandelia > Kandelia obovata. The sequence continues at coordinate 3,860,589 of CM038483.1, read as the reverse complement.
ATTAAACTATACGTAATAGTTAATGTGTCTAGTTATTTTTAAGTGTGATATATAATTTTAATTATACTTAGTTTGCCAAATAATATTGTGCATCAAATTTATATTAGCTTAAAACATCAATAAAGCAATAATATGTCATAAAAGGTTTTTGCTAAAAGTTTTAAAATAACCTCGGTTAGTGCATAATCATTCATAATCAACTAAATATAGTAAGGATGATGAGAGATATAAAGTTATGCATAGATAAATTACATCTAATATCCTATAAATAGGGTATATTTACAAATCATATTCCATATTTTGAAAAATTACAAAATACATATTACGCCTAACGACTATCAATCAAAATAGGTAAAAAGGCAAAATTACTATCATATATCAACTAAAACAATACCTAAACCACAAATTTAAATTGTCTCTTCCCCACATTCTCTCACGTACCGTAATTCATTTGCTACAATTTCTTAATCAACAATCATAATATTAGAAATTTCCTGACAAGGACTACATTTCCTACACGGACAATAAGGAAAAGGGTAATGATATTGGTCTATATACTGTCTCTTATACACAACTAGATGTGTATAAGAGACAGTCTTACTTGTAAGCAATCTCAATTTCCCTAATTAAAGAAAACTCAAGAAAATTAATCTACCTATACTTACTCACACTAACCCATTAGAGAAGATCATGTCAACATCATTCATGCATGTCAAATTGCTAATATTTGTCTATCTATAATAAACTTAGGTTTTGTTTAGTACAATTGGCATTTTTTGATTTCTAATTAAATTTAACATAAATAATGGAAAAACTATTTGGAAAGGTTAGTCATTCTCATTTTCTTTTTAAATTCCAAAATTAATTTTTGACTCAAAAATTAAATTTCTTAAAATGTAAAATAATGTGATGAGTCTTAAATATCGTTGAAAAGTTTTGGTTCAAGAGGCCTTTGGTACCCATTAGTTGTGGATGATAAGCTCTCTCTCTCTCCCCCCCCTCTCTTTATAATCATGTATCAAGTGCATATGCATATTTGTTTTCTATTTAATCATGTGATTTCTTATCTTAGTTTGTAATAGAATGGTGAATGTAATGATATGATCTTGTTACTTTAATTTAGATTTAAAGTTTATAAACATGATCGTTGATATGAATGATTACTTTTTATTTTGTATCCAAATTCAACACATCTTGGTTTATCATTTTAATGTATTAAAACTATCAAATGCATCATTAAGCAGCAACAATTGTCTAGAAAAATTTGGAATTTTCCTAATATGAATAAAGTTGAATAAAATGAATCCAAACAAGTAAATTTTTCATTAAAAGCTAAAACAATTAAAATTTTGAGCTCTTAAGTTAGATGTCTTGGTTTCAAGTCTATACAACTAGAAATTATACGTGTGTTGTTAATAAATCCTAACTTAAAGGCCCTTTTATAGTTTTTAATAAAATTGGTTGTGCTTGAAAAAAAAAAAATTATTACTTAACAGTGAACAAGATCAATCTTTAAGTGTAGTAGTTCACGGTCATAACAACAATAATGGTCTTTAATAGAATGTATAAATTTGGACTCTCAATGACGCAGCCTATTTATCGTGATTGGTTTAATGCTTTTAAAGTTTTAGTCTTGCACTTTCACAGTTAAATCCTAATTTAAAGGTCCTTTTTTAGTTAGTGCACATAATAAATGGAGACAAAATGAACTATTTTGAAGACAAATTAACTAGTTTAAGCAGTGATAAATTTTTAGTCATTTAATTTATTTGGGTATGGAGGGTGCAAATAGGAACTTCTTACTTTAGGTGATAGAATTGTTTTATTTATATTAGATTAAAAGGAGATGAAATAAGTTTCTACATCAAGAAAATTAAACTCCTAATTATCAACAAGTGTTCCTCTCACAAGTTTATAATCACAAATAATAAATATAGTAATTGTGACGCAAAAGCTTCCAAATTTAATTTATTTTGTTTGTTTGTTTTATTTTAATTATAAATCATGGGACTAGCTTGTGATTATTTTAATAGATAGATGATTACTATTATATAAGGTTTTGTTCAATCAAGGGTTAAGATTTATTATCAACATAACCTAGTATAAATAGATTTATTTGTTAGATAGATTTTAAAATTTGTTGTTTTATTAAAATATCAACACATGTTGACAATTGTGATTTTCTCTAAATCTTAACTTTAATTCTCTTATTCCAACTTCAATTCTTTATTCAAATTTAGCTCTTATTTTAGTTTCTCTAAAGAAAACTTGTTTTTAGAGCCCAATAGATCTAACTATTTTATTAGAGTTTCTTTTTCTCACTATAGTTAAAGATGATGATATAAGATGATATGTGGTATAACAAACTAAAGATTCATCGTAGCTTTGTAGTGACAAAAGGCTATGGAAGCCTAAATAGAAATTTTGAAAGACAAGGTAATCTGTTGGGAAGTATAATGCCTCTTTCAATAATTAATTCATTCAAGTTGATTTAAACAAGATCAATGAACAACTAACTCCCTTTATCTTGTTTGTTTGAATCAATTCATTATAGATGCAATGAGAGTTGTTTATTTATTTAATCTTAAAGATGTCTAATAATATGATTTAATAGTTAAAAAAAGGTTTTGCAATACAAAACTATGAGATTAAATATGAAAAATTTAATGAAGATGGAAATAAAGGCCTTTAGAATAATTGAATAAGTAAAAAAAGTAATTAAAAAGAGTTGCCCAAAATATTAAGGGCAGTATTGGAATGTTGCTATATCTTCAATGTGGAGAATATATTGCCTCAATGATGCACTTTTAAGCTTTTTTTTTTCCTTTTAGTCTTGTTACATAAACTATTATGCCCAAGATGACATTAAGATTATCTTGAATGATGAACACATTGCTTCTTCTCAAAGCATATTTCAACATGATTTTGTCCAATGAAAAGAACCTCTAGCTTCTGATGCTACTTGGCTTCCTTAGGATACCTTTTGTTTATTGACTCCTACTTTGCTAGATGCTTAGGTCGCATCTACCTCAACAAAATTGAGCTCTCTTCAATTAAAGGTGAATGATGTAGTAACTGATGAAGGAAGATATTTCCTATTCTATAGGACCTTATTTTGTGCCTAATTAGGATACTTTCTTTTTAGAATATTTTTATTTACACACTTATTATATTTCTCTAATCTGAAAAACTTTTATTTATATATTTAATAAAATTTGCTTATTTAAGATATTTTTAATTCTTATTCAATTTTTATTGGAAACTTCCTCATTTTTAGTATAAATTTTCTTTTTTTGTTATTTTCATTTTTTTCCTGTAACTCATTTTATAAATAAAATTCAACATTAACTTTGTCAATCAGACTATTCATTAATTATTGAGTTTAATTTTAGGATAAATCCCTGAGTTTAATTTGAGTTTTCTGGTAGATTCTTGTGCTGCTCTTTTATGATATCCTTTGGTTCATTTCTGTTCTATATAAGCTTAGTTAGAAACAATTGTGACAAGGCAAGAGCAAAAAGTATAAAAGCAACTTCATTATTCATTGAATATCCATTTAAGTAATTTAGAATTATATCTCATGTAGTAAAAAACTAGATATACAGGGAATGCAACAGAAAAAAAACAGAAGCAAAATGAAAGAAAAATTGAACTAAACTTTTAGAATGCAATATTATCAATCTCAAAGCATACAGTTTAACATCTTTTTAGAATAACATCTAGCTAGAAAGACATTTCTATGTTTAATAAAATAAGAAAAACTTTATTTTACAGTTACACAATGAGACTTTCCCTCTTTATCATTGACATTCTTGTATGCCTGTCTCTTATACACATCTAGATGTGTATAAGAGACAGTATTATGACGACTTAACAGGCTCTTGGTATACAAAAGTCATGCTATTGTTGAATTTGGGATGTTTCATGAGGGAGGAAGAGTAATTATTAGGTCTGTCTCTTATACACATCTAGATGTGTATAAGAGACAGGAAATAATCTTGTGTGGACATGCTTCTGAGTATAGCAATTGCAAGTGAAAATCTTAGCTACCCAAAATTAGTATTAAGTATGCTAGAACATTAATTCTCAACCATCAAAGAAATTGTATGAAGGGAGTTTAAGTGTCTGATAAGCAGAAATAAGATTATAAAGGCATACTTTCTATAACTTGGTGGAGACCTTAATGTAAAAAGCAACATAATGGGTAGTCCTAAAAATCTGTCAAAGCCAAAGGCAAAGTGTGATTCTTATTACAAGATAGTAATTTATTGTGTGAGCACAAATCTATTGCACAAAGAGACTCACTTAGGATGTTGGTGGTATTTTTCAAGTAAGTGGTCACTAACTTTTGATTACAGTTCTTACATTCTTTTCTTCTTTTTTGTCAAAAAAAAAAATTGCTAATTGCTATTTGTTGGGAAGGTTATACATTTTTTAATTATGGGGTTTTGGCAAGTTTGTAAACCAATTTCTTTTTACCTATTATCTATGGAATTCTTTCCCTGAGTAGTGTTGATCTTTAATCTCTACGATCTCTTGTGTGTTTTGCCTTTTCTTGTTCTTTGCGAAATTTAAAAAATTTACCTTCATTTCAATCTATTGAGATTAACTTTAAAAATGCATATTGCAAAGTTGCTTTATTTCTCAAATTCTTAAAACCTGATTAAAAGTATCACCTAATAATTACTCTTCCTCCCTCATGAAACATCCCAAATTCAACAATAGCATGACTTTTGTATACCAAGAGCCTGTTAAGTCGTCATAATATGTAATGGAGTTATTTGTAGTATAGAAAAATGAGGAATAAGAACCTATATGCAACCTAAATGTAGGGTTTTAATTGTAAAACTTCCAAAAATATTGTACAATATTATTTGGTGTAGAAATTTCATTTATGCTTAGATTGTTGCTGCTTGGAAGCCTTTGGTGAAGAAGCTAGGATTACAAAAATCCATCTGTTAAATTGCCCACCTTTATGATGCAAGTACGAGGATTATACATTTCCATTGTATTCTTTTCATGATTCTGATTTGTATTGCTATTCCAAGCATACCTAATTTTCAACCAAGCTTTTAGTTAATGGTAAAAAAATTTTCTAATTCTTGCCCGAAACAATCCTAACACTAGCATATGATGACTAACCCTAAAACTATAGGTGTTCTTGTAAAAACGTTTTTGGTTTTCCTTTGCTTTATTGTTTTTGGTATTGATATCTTTCAAATCATGGTAAATCAACAAGTTCACTGAAAATGTATTTGGTGATGAGGACCGTTGTGAAATATGTTCTTTTTAAAAATTAATTCAGATTTAACCTCTATAACTTGTTAAAACTGATAATCTAATTTTTTTATCTCTTCTTTATGTGAGAGTGATCGTACGAATATTAATCACATGCAAATACTAAAAAACACACGATAATTTTTACGTAGTTCACCTATAATGTGTGAGTTAGTTCACGGTATGATAGGATCACTCTTAAGTCACACAATTCACTCTTATTATCAAGAGATACAATCTGGTTGTGGAAAAATCACTTCTTAACCAGATGTAAAAGGACTACTCTTTAATCAGTTACAATAATCTCTCGATCAAAGAGTTGATTTCCTTATCACTTTAAGGGTATCTCACTTTTTTTTTCAATAAATTTATCAAGAGTTTATGATAAAACCTTTCCTAGAGAACAATCACTCAATATGTACAGACTACTAGAGAAAAATATAGATCTTCTCCTTCTTTTGTTGCCAGTGTTGTTTCACCCGTTGTTGGTGTTGCTTGGACATTATGCTAATACTATTGGTACACGTTGCCGATGCTATCCGCGTGCACTACTAATGTTGTCTGCATACACTGTTGCTATTTTTCGTGCGCACTGCTAATGTCGTTTGCTGTTATCCATATGCACTATTAATGTTGTTCATATGCACTATTGTTTGTATATGTTGTCATGTCTGTTTGCTGCTGTCTGCGTGTGCTGTTAATGCTGTTTGCACATGTTGTTACTACTGCCTGCTATTCGCACGCGTTGTGCTTGCTGTTCGCATGTGTTGTGCCTATTGTCTGTACCTGCTATGCCTATTGTTCACACAAGCTGTGCCTTATATCCCCACACGTTGCGGATGTTATTCACACGTGCTATTCTTGCTATTCGAGTGTGCTATTGTTGTCTGCACATACCGTTACTATCATTCATCTATATTGTTGTTGTTTGCTCAAGCCACTGCTGTTATCCCTGTGCATTATCTACGTCTGTTGGTGTACCACCTACTATTGCGCGTTGGCTGCTAGTGCAGGACCCTTGTGCTGCTGCTCCACCTCCTTCTGGTTTGTCTTCCTTGGTTGCTTTGTTAGTTCGTTGGTGCAGTTGTTGCCTTGGTGATGTTTATTGGTGCGGCTACTTCCTTAGTGGTGTTTGCTAATGCAGGTACATCATCCTAAACATGCTTCTAGTGCAAGGAAACCTCCTGGACGTTCTACTGATACTGGTATACCTTCCTGGACCTACAGGGACGTCTACTACTGTTGGTATACCCTCCTAAATGTGCAGGGACATGCTACCTTACCTTTGTCATTTACTTACTTTTCTACAACTCACTTTTTTCTTGCAAGATACATAGAGCATTTATAGAACCTTGAGATTAGGGATACACGATTATCAATGGTCATTGTTAATTCCAAAAGGTTACCCTACAATTAATGGTCAGATTTGAGTTCTAAAATTTAGAGTCAATGGTCAACGATCAATAGTCAATCTTGACCTTTAAAATTTAGGATCACGATCAACATTGACTCCTCAACATCAGGGTTGACCTATAATCATTGGTTTTTTCCAATGACCTCTCTACATCTCAATGACATTCATAACCTTAAATCAACACATATAACAGTGTGAGATGTTGTTGACAACAAATTTAATATTAGTCATCGAAGATAGGCTTAACACTTGGAGTTATCATTTATGGGTAGGTGAATGGTCATGCTATTTTTTATTTTATGTTATATATTAGAAATCTTTAGTTACATAACACATTTTTGTCTTTGTTGGTTCTTCCATATTTGTTGAGACTTGATTAAGGTTAAATTGTATGAAAATTGTTATGCATTATGTTCCTTATCACATGTTATTGCATCACTTTGTGGTTGATGGGCCAAAATTGGTTTTTTCCACTATCTAGGTACATAGATGCTAACCAAAAACCAATCAAGTATGCCAAAATTCCACAAAATTAGTTAATTTGAAATAATCGATGTTGTTAATGGGATCATTGTGAAACAAGCTGCAAAGCATACAATGGAATTCCCAATTACTGAGGTTGGTTTACTTTTTAACTTTTACCTATGTATAGTAGCAATCCTTTTGATATTAGAATAATCCAAGAGAAAATCTTTTTGATCAATTCAACTAGTATGGAACCATTTTGTTTTTTCATTTTTGGGTTGCTTTGTCTCGATTATTGTAAACCTAATGGTTTGCCATTGTGCCCAATTCATGTGTAGACATGCCTATTGACATGGGAAGTCTTGGGTGTAGAATTTGTTCCTAGTGATGAAAAAATTACACAATGATAATACGAAAGGTTATAAAGGTTGTTGCAACAAAGAAGACCTATATATTTTGTATCAATTTCAAGAATGGTGAACTTGGCAAGGTCATGCTCACCATTGACAATCTAACTTTAAGAAGAAGAAGTCATACTGTGGTCAAATGAGCATTTAATGAAAACTTGCTTGGAAATATACTTGAATTTTTGTTGTGAATTTTATCAGTGGGTTAGTCAAATTTAGTGGAAGGGTTTTCTTGTCCTCAATTATAGGAAGATGTCAACATGAGATTTTTTTTGGTGCAAAAATTGTCAAAAGATTCATTATTCATTATTGAATTTATGTGTATTATTTGCTGCATGAATTTCTTATTCATATTAGTAGAGGAAAAAATGTGTAATTGATGAGAACACACGATACCACAAAACACAACACACACCAATTATCCCTCCTTCTTCTACCTTATTCTCTCTCTTTCATGTTAACATCCATGGCTCTACATGGTTGAAGGAAATATAAGTTTAGGAATGAATAACTGTGAGATATAACTTGTTTTTATTATTCAATTTATACTTTGAGTATTGAATCTTTTTTGTGCATATATTATTATGATTGTCTTGCATTGATTATTAGGAGACCTACTAGTCGATTAATCATCACAATTCACTGTTAGGTTAGACATAAAATCCATAATTGTTTGATCCCTATAAATTGTAAAGCAATGAAACTTGGTGATTTGTTACATCAAAGACTATTAGGTCTTGGGAAGGACTATGTATAGATTAAATATAACTACGTGTGCTTATATTTTTTAACTTTATCGATTTTTCTTATTTTTAAGGTTGTCACGGGATTAAACCTTTAACGCTTATCTTTTGGTTGTTTGGTGGTTAAGGTTAATTAGACCACATGTATTTTGATTGACTACAAATAAGGAGAAATAGGAAACTGGTTCATTATGAGATGATAAAAAGATCTTTAATTGGTAATCTGTAATTTGTTTTTTTATGAAAATGAGGAATAAGAACCTATATGCAACCTAAATGTAGGGTTTTAATTGTAAAACTTCCAAAAATATTGTACAATATTATTTGGTGTAGAAATTTCATTTATGCTTAGATTGTTGCTGCTTGGAAGCCTTTGGTGAAGAAGCTAGGATTACAAAAATCCATCTGTTAAATTGCCCACCTTTATGATGCAAGTACGAGGATTATACATTTCCATTGTATTCTTTTCATGATTCTGATTTGTATTGCTATTCCAAGCATACCTAATTTTCAACCAAGCTTTTAGTTAATGGTAAAAAAATTTTCTAATTCTTGCCCGAAACAATCCTAACACTAGCATATGATGACTAACCCTAAAACTATAGGTGTTCTTGTAAAAACGTTTTTGGTTTTCCTTTGCTTTATTGTTTTTGGTATTGATATCTTTCAAATCATGGTAAATCAACAAGTTCACTGAAAATGTATTTGGTGATGAGGACCGTTGTGAAATATGTTCTTTTTAAAAATTAATTCAGATTTAACCTCTATAACTTGTTAAAACTGATAATCTAATTTTTTTATCTCTTCTTTATGTGAGAGTGATCGTACGAATATTAATCACATGCAAATACTAAAAAACACACGATAATTTTTACGTAGTTCACCTATAATGTGTGAGTTAGTTCACGGTATGATAGGATCACTCTTAAGTCACACAATTCACTCTTATTATCAAGAGATACAATCTGGTTGTGGAAAAATCACTTCTTAACCAGATGTAAAAGGACTACTCTTTAATCAGTTACAATAATCTCTCGATCAAAGAGTTGATTTCCTTATCACTTTAAGGGTATCTCACTTTTTTTTTCAATAAATTTATCAAGAGTTTATGATAAAACCTTTCCTAGAGAACAATCACTCAATATGTACAGACTACTAGAGAAAAATATAGATCTTCTCCTTCTTTTGTTGCCAGTGTTGTTTCACCCGTTGTTGGTGTTGCTTGGACATTATGCTAATACTATTGGTACACGTTGCCGATGCTATCCGCGTGCACTACTAATGTTGTCTGCATACACTGTTGCTATTTTTCGTGCGCACTGCTAATGTCGTTTGCTGTTATCCATATGCACTATTAATGTTGTTCATATGCACTATTGTTTGTATATGTTGTCATGTCTGTTTGCTGCTGTCTGCGTGTGCTGTTAATGCTGTTTGCACATGTTGTTACTACTGCCTGCTATTCGCACGCGTTGTGCTTGCTGTTCGCATGTGTTGTGCCTATTGTCTGTACCTGCTATGCCTATTGTTCACACAAGCTGTGCCTTATATCCCCACACGTTGCGGATGTTATTCACACGTGCTATTCTTGCTATTCGAGTGTGCTATTGTTGTCTGCACATACCGTTACTATCATTCATCTATATTGTTGTTGTTTGCTCAAGCCACTGCTGTTATCCCTGTGCATTATCTACGTCTGTTGGTGTACCACCTACTATTGCGCGTTGGCTGCTAGTGCAGGACCCTTGTGCTGCTGCTCCACCTCCTTCTGGTTTGTCTTCCTTGGTTGCTTTGTTAGTTCGCTGTCTCTTATACACATCTAGATGTGTATAAGAGACAGGTTGTTGCCTTGGTGATGTTTATTGGTGCGGCTACTTCCTTAGTGGTGTTTGCTAATGCAGGTACATCATCCTAAACATGCTTCTAGTGCAAGGAAACCTCCTGGACGTTCTACTGATACTGGTATACCTTCCTGGACCTACAGGGACGTCTACTACTGTTGGTATACCCTCCTAAATGTGCAGGGACATGCTACCTTACCTTTGTCATTTACTTACTTTTCTACAACTCACTTTTTTCTTGCAAGATACATAGAGCATTTATAGAACCTTGAGATTAGGGATACACGATTATCAATGGTCATTGTTAATTCCAAAAGGTTACCCTACAATTAATGGTCAGATTTGAGTTCTAAAATTTAGAGTCAATGGTCAACGATCAATAGTCAATCTTGACCTTTAAAATTTAGGATCACGATCAACATTGACTCCTCAACATCAGGGTTGACCTATAATCATTGGTTTTTTCCAATGACCTCTCTACATCTCAATGACATTCATAACCTTAAATCAACACATATAACAGTGTGAGATGTTGTTGACAACAAATTTAATATTAGTCATCGAAGATAGGCTTAACACTTGGAGTTATCATTTATGGGTAGGTGAATGGTCATGCTATTTTTTATTTTATGTTATATATTAGAAATCTTTAGTTACATAACACATTTTTGTCTTTGTTGGTTCTTCCATATTTGTTGAGACTTGATTAAGGTTAAATTGTATGAAAATTGTTATGCATTATGTTCCTTATCACATGTTATTGCATCACTTTGTGGTTGATGGGCCAAAATTGGTTTTTTCCACTATCTAGGTACATAGATGCTAACCAAAAACCAATCAAGTATGCCAAAATTCCACAAAATTAGTTAATTTGAAATAATCGATGTTGTTAATGGGATCATTGTGAAACAAGCTGCAAAGCATACAATGGAATTCCCAATTACTGAGGTTGGTTTACTTTTTAACTTTTACCTATGTATAGTAGCAATCCTTTTGATATTAGAATAATCCAAGAGAAAATCTTTTTGATCAATTCAACTAGTATGGAACCATTTTGTTTTTTCATTTTTGGGTTGCTTTGTCTCGATTATTGTAAACCTAATGGTTTGCCATTGTGCCCAATTCATGTGTAGACATGCCTATTGACATGGGAAGTCTTGGGTGTAGAATTTGTTCCTAGTGATGAAAAAATTACACAATGATAATACGAAAGGTTATAAAGGTTGTTGCAACAAAGAAGACCTATATATTTTGTATCAATTTCAAGAATGGTGAACTTGGCAAGGTCATGCTCACCATTGACAATCTAACTTTAAGAAGAAGAAGTCATACTGTGGTCAAATGAGCATTTAATGAAAACTTGCTTGGAAATATACTTGAATTTTTGTTGTGAATTTTATCAGTGGGTTAGTCAAATTTAGTGGAAGGGTTTTCTTGTCCTCAATTATAGGAAGATGTCAACATGAGATTTTTTTTGGTGCAAAAATTGTCAAAAGATTCATTATTCATTATTGAATTTATGTGTATTATTTGCTGCATGAATTTCTTATTCATATTAGTAGAGGAAAAAATGTGTAATTGATGAGAACACACGATACCACAAAACACAACACACACCAATTATCCCTCCTTCTTCTACCTTATTCTCTCTCTTTCATGTTAACATCCATGGCTCTACATGGTTGAAGGAAATATAAGTTTAGGAATGAATAACTGTGAGATATAACTTGTTTTTATTATTCAATTTATACTTTGAGTATTGAATCTTTTTTGTGCATATATTATTATGATTGTCTTGCATTGATTATTAGGAGACCTACTAGTCGATTAATCATCACAATTCACTGTTAGGTTAGACATAAAATCCATAATTGTTTGATCCCTATAAATTGTAAAGCAATGAAACTTGGTGATTTGTTACATCAAAGACTATTAGGTCTTGGGAAGGACTATGTATAGATTAAATATAACTACGTGTGCTTATATTTTTTAACTTTATCGATTTTTCTTATTTTTAAGGTTGTCACGGGATTAAACCTTTAACGCTTATCTTTTGGTTGTTTGGTGGTTAAGGTTAATTAGACCACATGTATTTTGATTGACTACAAATAAGGAGAAATAGGAAACTGGTTCATTATGAGATGATAAAAAGATCTTTAATTGGTAATCTGTAATTTGTTTTTTTTAAAAAAATCTATCCTACCATTAAATAATCTAAACAAAAACTATCAAACTATATGATGTGACATTCTTATGTGTAAAACTTACTATCATGTACAATAATTGAAGACATGGCATTTACATGTAATTTAATTAAAAAATAAAAAAATTCAAAATTCTCTCTTTGTTTCTCTCTCCTTCCCCTTTTCTCGCCTTTCATTTTCTCTCATTGTAAAATTCAACCTAATCCAAAATTGAATACTATCATAAGTAATTGAACATGACACTTCTTCTCTATTAATCAAATTTATTGAATCCCATCACCTAGATCTTCCCTTACTATGCATTTGTATTGTGAATGTGTATGGAACAAGAAGCACATTGTATCCACGATAACAAGAGTGGATTAATGTGATTTAGAGTGATCTTATCACACCGTAGATGTATTCACATATTGTGGGGTGAACCACTTAAAAATTATCGTGTTCTTCGGTCCTATGTGTGATTGAATCCGTACCACCACTCTCACATAAAGAATAGATAAAAAAATTGGATAATGAGTTTAACAAATCACAGAGGTTAAATCCAGATCAATTTGTAAAAAGGGTATATATCATACTAATTCACCTCCTCTTAATATGGAGACCTAAAAGGTACTTATTAAGTGGTATTAGAGTTCTGTTATCTTTGATCCAATTTTTCTGCTTCGAAGTGAAGTTGTGCATTATTTGTGAGTTTTTATTTTTACTACTACTTGAGATTATGGATAACGTGAACAGTGTCAACACGAAGGGATCCCTACATTGTATGGACAAAATTATCAATTATATAAGATAGAATGTTTCCATATCTGATGTCCCTTGGTCTTGATGTCTTTGAGTTCTGCTATTAGTGGCTTCATCCTTATTGCTGAGTGGTCTATGATGCCGACTAATAAAAGAACTTGGAGTGTGATGGAAAGTGAGAAATGCCTTATATGTCTCTCTGTTCGATAAAGAATTCACTAAGGTGATGGGGTGCAACACAACCAAGCAAATTAGGAAAAATTGAAGAATATCTATAAGGAGACAAGGTTGTGAAGGAAGTCAAGCAACAAATTTGGAGAGCAGATTAAAGACATAAAGATGAAAATGATAAAATGTGGATGTGTTCTTCACAAGAGTCCATGAAATAATATGCTTCATCAAAGTTGTGGAGAGGAGATCCACAATGCTACTTGGTAAGGAAAATACTTAAAACCTTACGGAAACTTAAACACCAAGTCTCTTTTATAGAAAATAAAGATCTAGATAGGCTTCCTTTAGATGACTTGCACTGCATATGGTGGCTTATGAAATGAGAATAGCCCAAATGAAAAAAGAAAAGAAGTCTAAGGTGGAGAAAGATAACTTTTAAGGCAATGGGAAATTAAAGATTAAAGACCAAGAAGGGAGGTCTAACAGTAGCTTTAAGAAAAAAATGGTGATACTAAGCTAGATGAAGTCATGCATACATCACCAAGAACTTGAGAAAAGGAAAAGGGAAGTTTAAGAGAAAATTACCACTTAAGTGCTTCAAGTATGGAGCAATATAGACACTTTGCCATGGATTACCAAAAAGAAGAGAGAAGCAAACAGTGAGGATTGATATGAGCTGGTCCCAAGGAGGAGAACAAAGCAATCCAACTACTTTAAAGTTGAAAATTCAGATACCAAAGGAAAAAGAAATTCTTTAGATCCAAAGGAAGGAATTCCTGAGCAAGTTGGATAAGAAGATTTTGAAGAGGAAAATGGATATGATTCTGATGATGAGGCTACAAAGATCTACTGGTTGCTTAAATAGATATAATTAAGAATCTTTAAGTGATGAGGAATCAACAAAGAGGAAGAGGGATACGATGCAACAACTTCAGATTAAGTTGAGGCTGTGTTCACAAAAATAAACCAGCTGAAAAAGAGGTAAATCATCTAAAGAAGTTGTATGAAAAATTCTATTGTTGATGAATTTGATCTCCAGTGAAGATAAAGGAGTTTAAAGAAAAGAGAAGGAGTAGTTGAAGAGAATTAAGGAGTTAACATACTTGAGGCAAAGCAAGGCAAGATACATAAAGACCTTGTGCTAAGGTATTACATAAGAGCAAGCGATGTTGACTTTGCAAACCAAGCTTCAAAGGCAAAGTCCGAGCTTAAAGAAGCATGAAGAAAGCCTTATGCAGGCTATGGAAGTGAAAGAAAATCATCATTAGCAAATGCCATCAAGGAGGATTCTACTAGAAATTGGATGAGTGTCTAATTAAGCAAAGACCTCATTTTATTGGAAGAAAGGACCTGACTACATTGAAAGCCAAGTGAGAAAGTAGAAGAAAAGAAAAAAATGTGTTTGTGCTCAAAAGCAAGCTCAATATGATGAAGAACACCAAACCAAATTAAAATGGGTTAGGAAAATATGGTGGAGACTCCCATCCAAAGAAGAAGGTTGTCAAGATGGAAGAAGGCTGTCATACCAAATGGCTAAAGAAAGGAACATGGACTTAGTAAGAGAAGTAAATATAGGTTAAAGGTTTTGGAGTGTGGTAAGTATGGGCACAAACCCAATGTGTGCTGGAGCACGATGAGAAATGTGAGGCAAGAGTCTAGAGGGAGACTTTATCAAGAAGAGAGGTAGTCTTTGGTAGACAAAAGTCATATCTCACTTGGAAACAGGTTTGATTTGTTGGAGAGATCTATAAAGATGCGAAAGGGTTGCACAGCTACTAAGACTGTTGGACATTGTTGCCCGATCAAGGAATGCAAAGGAGAACACCAAACAAGCTCCTCCATTGGCCAAAAAGAAGAAGAGGAAAAAAAACGTCTATGGTTTGAAATAGCCTTAAAAGTTTCCAAGAAAGAAAGCCATGATCCTAGACAGTGGCTGCTCTTTGCACATGACAGAGACTCCAAGATGTTGAAGGGAGTACCAAATATGATGAAGGGTCAGTCAAATTTGGAAATGATGGTGCCTTAAAGATTCAAGGTATTGGTGCTGCTGAAATTGGTGTAGAAAAGTTGAAATCAAAGAAAATGCTTTATGTTGAAGGGCTAAAATACAATCTTATCAGTGTAGCCAACTTTGCAATGATGGACATGAAGTTACTTTCAAAAGAGTGCTGCATATAAGAAGACTAAAAGATGGTGTCGTTCTCACTAAAAGTGAAAGAACACATGGAAACTTGTACCAAGCTTTAGAAGTATAAACACATGCTACATAAGCACCAAAAATGAGAACTTATCTATGGTATAGAAGATTAGGACATCTCAGCAAAAAAGGACTAAACAAGCTATCCAAAAATGAAACTATGAAGATGTACCTAAATTGAGAAAAAGAGAAGAGACCTATCCAACACATGTCAAAAAGGAAGATGGTGAATGCTCCCCCACAAAAACATGGAGATCCAAATAAATAAGCCATTGGAGCTCATCCACTCAAACATCTATGGGCCGATGAGACAAAGATCAATTAAGGTGATAGGCACTTCATTTCTTTCATTGATGATTTTACAAGAATGACTTGCATTATGTTTCGAAACATAAACAAAGACATAAATGTTGCACTTACATTATATCACTGGGAAGGTCCAACTTATAAGCATTGTCATCAATTTTGCTACAACTTAAAAGGGACCATCTCCTGTAGGTTGTAGCTTTTGAGCCTCTGAGCTAGGAACTTTCCTTGCGCATATGCACCCAAACCCAATCACCAGGATTAAACACCACCCTTTTCTCCCTTGTTGACATGGGATGCGTATTGCTCAGTTCGTTTTTTAATATGTTGCTGCACCTTTTCATGAAATTTTTTTTATCATGTCAGCCTTAGTTCACCATCTAAGCAGGCATACTCATTGATAGGTATTAAGTACCAAATCTAAAGGAGTCAACGAATAAAACCATACAATTTCAAATGATAGTAACTAGTTAGCATCAATTACAATAATTCTCTCGATCAAAAAGTTGATTTCCCTATCCACTTTAAGGGTATTCTCACTTTTATTTTCTTCCATATGATTTTATTTTATGATAAAACCCTTTCCTAGAGAACAATCACATTAATGTTACAGACTTATTAGAGCAAAATATAGATCTTCTTCCATCTTTTTGTTGCAGTGCTGTTTCACTTGTCTCCTCTTCTGGGACATTATGCTAATACTAATCTGTAGCCCTTGTCGTTGCTATCCGCGCGCACTGCTAATGTTTCTTCATACACTGTTGCTATTGTCCGTGGAGCACTACTAATATTGTTTGTTGTTATCCATACACACTATTAATGTTATTCATACGCATTATTATCTGTATATTTCTTCATTCTTATGCTGCTATCTGTGTGTTGCCTGTTAATACTGTTTGCACGCATTGTTACTGCTGCCTGCTATTTCATCACGCGTTGTGCCTATTGTTCGCATTGTGTCTGTGTGTTCGAATGTGTTTGTGCCTGTTCTGTTTTTACCCGCTTATCCTGTGTTTGCTACAAAGGCCTTCTAATCCCACAACGTATGGTGCGCTGTTTCACAGGCTTATTCTTGCATCGATTGTCTTGTGTCACATCATACCGATTACTATCATTTCATCACATTGTTGTGTTCTGCTCAAGGCCACTGCTGTATATTCCCGTGCATGTCTGCGTCTCCGTTGTGTACCACCTTAACTGTTTGCGCGTTGGTTGCTAGTGCAGGGACCCTTGTTGCTGTGCTCTACCTCCTTCTAGTTTGGCTCTTCCTTGGTTTGCTTTTGTCTGTCGTGTGCGGCCAAATGAACAATTTAATGAAAAATTGCTTGAAATATACGTGATTTTTTTTTTTTGTGAATTTTATAGTGTGATTATCATATATTTATGAAGGTTTCTTGTCCTCAATTATAGGATAATTGTCAACATGATGTTTTTTTTTTTTGGCCAAAAATTGTCAAAAGATTTCTATTCATCTTAATTTAGTATTTATTGTTTACTGCTATGAATTCTTATTCATATAGTTAGAATAATAAATATGTTGTAATGATGAGAATAGTAAAATGTTAAAATTTATTGCTATATGTAATAGTTTTTTTCTATACTTATATTCTTTAATTGCATGTCATTATTCTTATATTTTTGATTTAACATTCAATTAAAGGATTAAGTGCAACAACCAAAGTTAGGGGTGGATTTTGGAACAATTTTGACACACTACTTCATTAATTTGAAACACAACTCTCTTGTTATATATCAAATTTGAGATTGATTTAAGATCTATAAAAGTCCACAGAGGTTCCTGTAACTTTTGTTGTTTTTCGATTTGAAAGATATGGGCTATATCAAGACCAAATGTTAGGCTAATTTGATATATTTGACTACCATGATTTATAAAACGTTTTTTCTAACTTGCAATTTTAAGTGTGGATTAAGACTCTTATTGAAAAATTTTGATGGAGTTTGAAATTTCAAAAAAAAAACACTTTTCTTAGTTGTATTTAGGTTTATTTAATATTTTCACTTAGTTAGTACTACTTGAAGTTTCTAATTTAGGGAAGCCTTTTAAGGTTTGGTGATAGGCATTTAAAATTTATCAGAGGAGGAGTTGGTGGGTAAAGGGAAGAATGAAGCACAATATCCACCACAAAAATATATATATTTCAACACACACCCAATATCTCTCTCTTCTGCTTTTCTTCCTCTCTATATCTCTTCTATATATTACATGTTTAGTACATTAGGGTTACTTGTATTTTCCTCCCTTTATCCCTCAAAGGGTTTTAAGTTTTAAAAGTTGTTTCTTCATTGTTCGTATGGATAACCATTAGAGGTCGAATACTTGTACCAAAGTAGTTTGCAATAACTTACTGATAGGCCTAATGTTGAGTTCATCTTCAATGGCTAATGTTAGATTTGTTGTCAACACTATCTCACATGGTTTTATTTGTTGATTTTAAGGTTATGAATGTCGTTGAGATGCAGAAAGGTCATTGGAAAAAATCGGTGATGACAGGGCAACCCTGACAAGGAAAGATTGACCGTTGACCATTGACCATAAATTTTAGGACTCAAATATAGTCATTGATTGTAGAGTAACTTTTAGGAATCAACGATGACCATTGATGACAATGTAGCCTTAATCTCAAGGCTTTATAAATACTGTATGCATCTTGCAAGAAGAAAAGGAGTTGCAAAAAATTGAGTAAATGGTAGAGGCGAGGCAACCGACCAAGGAGAGTGCAACAGTCACCAAGGAGAAACAATAAGGTGCAGTCGAGCAAGGAGGAAAGAAAGAAAGAGAGCAAGGTAGCTATCTGCCCACACCAACAGACCCTCAACAAGATAGTCATCGAACTAACAAGCCCTCATAAAGGTGACAATAACAGCTGACCACCACACCAAGAGGCTTTTCAGTAAACCATCAGCATGTCCCAGCACATCCAAAAGGCTTTTTAGTAGACCAACAACACATCATTGCATGTTCAGGAGGGTGTACCAGCAGCAGTAGACATCCCTACAGGTCCAGAAGGGTATACCAGTACCAAACAACACGTCTAACACAATATACCCACACCAATAAACACTACCAAGGTGATGCGAAAAACCCCAAAAAGACGTGGCTTAGGGACCCAATGCACACAAGGAATTAAAGAACAACCAAGAAAGTTAAACCAAAGTTAAATA
Source organism: Kandelia obovata (assembly GCA_021464305.1). Lineage (NCBI taxonomy): Eukaryota > Viridiplantae > Streptophyta > Magnoliopsida > Malpighiales > Rhizophoraceae > Kandelia > Kandelia obovata. The sequence goes on along the minus strand of CM038483.1, from coordinate 3,841,640 downwards.
ACAGAAACCCTAGACCCAACATTTGAAGAAACACGAACCTAAGGTATTTAAGAAGGATATGGATGCCACACTCCAGAAAAGAAAGGAATTGGGAGTGATGAGTCAATTAAAACACCACAAGAAGAAATATATTTTGATAAGTTCTTTAGTCCTCAAAACAACCGAGGGAGAAAACCCTTACTTTCTATTTCACTCAAAGTTGTATGATTTTTTAGAGTTTACAAGGGATGACTATTTATAGGCTAAGATAGAAATCTTAAAGAGGCACAAATTCCTACTTAGCACAAATCCTTATTTGGAGAAATTCCTAACAATGGAAAAATTCCAACACAGACAATAAACTTCTATTTAGGAGTGAATGTTATTACTTAGTATGAGCCATCAAGTACTCCAATTATATTAATTAGGCTTCTACTCTTTGTCAAACTTGAATTCACACTATTTGAAACTTGGTTGGCCTGAATGTCCTCAATAAGCCCATTTAGTGCTTCTTTAATCTTTTTGGCTTTAGCTCATGTTATTAGGCCTTTTAGAATGTGCAATGAACCTTTTGCATCCATTGAAGCTGTAGCTTGTGTTATTAAGCCTTCTGAAATGTGCAATGGACCTCTTGTATCCATTGGAACCTTCCACCCATCATCTCTACGATTCTCATCACAAGGCAACACCCGCACCAGTAAACATCACCAAAGTAGTAGCCACACTAGCAAACCAACAAAGCAAGCAAGGAAGACAAACCAGAAGGAGGTGGAGCAATAGCATAAGGGTCTTGCACTAGCAACCAATGCGCAGCAACAGGTGGTGCACTAGTAAACGGTAACAGTGCGCAAAGATAGTAGCAATGGTGTAAGGAAATAGCAACAATGTGGGCAAATAGCAATAACGACATGAGTAGATGGTAGTAGCACACTCGAATAGCAGGAACAACACATGTGAATAGCAGCCGCAACATGTGTGGACAAAAGTCACAGCTTCTATAGATAGCGGGCATAGTGCCTGCAAACAGTAAGTACAACACGTGCAGACAATAGGCAATAGTGACAGCATATGCAGATAACATTAACAGTGCACGCAAATTGCAGCAGACAGACGCGATAGCACATACGGACGATAGTGCATATGGAAAACATTAATAGTGCCTCCGAACAGCATTAAGAGTGCATGTGGATAGCATTAGTAGTGCACATAGATAATAGTAGTAGTGCCTACAAACAGCATTAGTAGTATGCACGGATAGTAACAATAGTGCATGCAAATAGCATTAACAGTGGACAACCTTAGCAACACACATGGATAGCTGCATCAACAGGTACAAACAACATTAGCATCACACGCAGGTAACACCGATAGCGAGTGAAACAACATTAGTAGTGAAAAAGAATATCCATATTCTGCTCTAGCAATCTGTACACATCGAGTGATCATTCTCTAAGAAACATTTTACCATAGACTCTTAATAAATTTATTGAAAAATAGGGTGGGATACCCTTCCACAAGTGGTTAAGGAGTGATCCTTCCATAATTGGATTGTATCCATCGATAACAAGAGTGGATTATGTGATTTAGGAGTAATCTTCTCATACTGTAGATGTATTTCACATATTGTGGTTGAACTACTTAAAAATTATCGTGTTTTTTGGTACTTATGTGTGATTGATATCCGTACCACCACTCTCACATAAAGAAAAGATAAAAAAATTGGATCATTGAGTTTAACAAATCATAGAGGTTAAATCCAGATCAATTTGTAAAAAGGGTATATCTCATACTAATTGACCCTCCTCTCAATATGAGACCTAAAACAGTACTTACTAAGTGGTATTAGAGTCCGATTTATCTATTGATCCAATTTTTCTACTTTGAAGTGAAGTTGTGCATTATTGTGTGAATTTTTATTTTTACTACTACTTGAGATTATGGATAGTGTGAACAGTGTCAACACGCAAGGGATCCCTACATTTGATGGACAAAATTATCAATTATAAAAGATAGAATGTTTCCATATCTGATGTCCCTTGGTCTTGATGTCTTTGAGTTTGCTGTTAATGGCTTCATCCTTATTGCTAAAGGTGATCCTATGATGCTGACTAATAAGAAGAACTTGGAGTGTGATGGAAAAGTGAGAAATGCCTTATATGTCTCCCTGTTTTATAAAGAATTCACTAAGGTGATGGGGTGCAACACAACCAAGCAAATTTAGGAAAAATTGAAGAATATTTATAAATGAGACAAGGTTGTGAAGGAAGTCAAGCAACAAATTTGGAGGAGCAGATTGAAAGACATAAAGATGCAAAATAATAAAATTGTGGATGTGTTTTTCACAAGATTCCATGAAATAATATGCTTCATCAAAGTTTGTGGAGAGGAGATACACAATGCTACTGTGGTAAGGAAAATACTTAGAACCTTACCGAAAACTTACAACACCAAAGTCTCTTCTATAAAAGATAAAGATTTAGATAGGCTTACTTTAGATGACTTGCATTGCATATTGGTGGCTTATGAAATGAGAATAGCCCTAATGAAAAAAAGAAAAGAAGTCTAAGGTGGAGAAGGACCTAACTTTTAAGGCAATGGGAAAATGAAAGATTAAAGACCAAGAAGGGAGGGTCTAACAGTAGCTCTAAAGAAAAAAATGGTGATACTACGCTAGATAAAGTCATGACATACATCACCAAGAACCGGAGAAAAGGAAAAGGGAAGTTCAAGAGAAAATTACCTTTAAAGTGCTTCAAGTATGGAGTAATCAGACACTTTGCCATGGATTACCAAAAGAGAAGAGAAGCAAACAGTGAGGATGATGATGAGTTAGTCCCAAGGAGGAGAACAAAGCAATCCAGCTACTTTAAAGTTGAAAATTCAGATAACAAAGGGAAAAAGAAATTCTTTCGATCCAAAAGAAGGAATTCTCTGAGCAAGTTGGATGAAGAAGATTTTGAAGACGAAAGTGATGATGAGGCTACAAAGGATCTACTGGTTGCTTAAATAGATGATAATTAAGAATCTTTAAGTGATGAGGAATCAACATAAGAGGAAGAGGATGAGTCGATGCAACAACTTCAGATTAAGTTAAGGGCTTGTTTACACAAAAATAATAAGTTGGAAAAAGAGGTAAATCATTTAAAGAAGTTGTATGAAAATTCTAGTGTTGATGAATTTGATCTCCAGGTGAAGATAAAGGAGTTTGAAGAAAAAGAGAAGGAGGAGTTAAAGAGAATTAAGGAGTTAAACATACTTGAGGCAAAGCAAGGCAAGATACATAAAGACCTTAATGCTAAGGTGATTACATAAGAGCAAGCAATGTTGACTTTGCAAACCAAACTTCAGAAGGCAAAGTCCGAGCTAAAGAAGTATGAAGAAAGCCTTATGCAGGCTATGGAAGTGAAAGGAAAATCATCATTAGCAAATGCCATCAAGGAGGATTCTACTAGAAAGTTGGATAAGTGTCTAATTAAGCAAAGACCTCATTCTATGTGGAAGAAAGGACCTAGCTATATTGAAAAGCCAAGTGAGAATGTAGAAGAAAAGAAAAAAATTGTGTTTGTGCTCAAAAGCAAGAACAATAATGTGATGGAGAAGAGACACCAACCCAAATTAAAATGGGTTAGGAAAGATGTAATGGAGACTCCCATCCAAAGGAGACAAGTTGTCGAAGATGGATAGAAGGCTGTCATACCAATGGCTAAAGAAAGGAAACATGGACTTAGTAAGAGATGTAAATCTAGGTTTAAAGGTTTTTGTTGGAGTTGTGGTAAGTATGGGCACAAACCCAATGTGTGCTGGAGTAATAGGCCTAGCACAATGAGAAATGTGAGGCAAGAGTCTAGGGAGAGACTTTATTAAGCAAGGAGGTAGTCTTAGGTAGACATAAGTCATATCTCACTTGGAAATAGGTTTGATTTGTTGGGAGAGATCTGTGGAAGATGCGAAAGGGTTGCACACACTATTAAAGACTATTGGACATTACTGCCCGATCAAGAAATGCAAAGGAGAACACCAACACAAGCTCCTCCATTCGGCCAAAAAAAGAAGAAAAGGAAGAGAAACGTCTATGGTTGTGGAAGTAGCCTTAAAAGTTTCCAAGAAAGAAAAGCCATGGATCCTAGACAGTGGCTGCTCTTTGCACATGACAGGAGACTCCAAGATGTTGAAAGGAGTAGCCAAATATGATGAAGGGTTAGTCAAATTTGGAAATGACGGTGCCTTAAAGATTCAAGGCATTGGTGCTGCTGAAATTGGTGTAGAAAAGTTGAAATCAAAGAAAATGCTTTATGTTGAAGGGCTAAAATACAATCTTATCAATGTTAGCCAACTTTGCAATGATGGACATGAAGTTACTTTCAACAAGAGTGGTTGCACAATAAAGAGACTAAACGATGGTGTCGTTCTCACTAAAAGTGAAAGAACACATGGAAACTTGTACCAAGCTTTTAGAAGTATAAACACATGTTACATATGCACCAAAGATGAGAACTTACTATGGTATAGAAGATTAGGACATCTCGGACAAAAAGGACTAAACAAGCTATCCAAAATTGAGATTATGAGAGATGTACCTAATTTGAGAAAATAGAGAGAGACTTAATCTGCAGCACATGTCAAAAAGGGAAGATGGTGAATGCTCCCCACAAAAACATAGAGATCCAAATAAATAAGCCATTGGAGCTCATCCACTTAGACATTTATAGGCCGATGAGACAAAGATCAATTAGGGGTGATAGGCACTTCATTTCTTTCATTGATGATTTTACAAGAATGACTTGCATTATGTTCTTGAAACATAAATTAGACACATTAAATGTTGCACTCACATTATACTCACCGGGAGGGTCCAATTTATAAGTATTGTCATCAATTTGTGCTACAACTTAAAAGGGACCATCTCCTCTAGGTTGTAGCTTTGAACGCCTCTGAGTTGGAAACCGTTCCTTGCGCATATGCACCCAAACCCAATCACCAGGTTGAAACACCACCCTCTTTTGTCCCTTGTTGACATGGGATGGGTATTGCTCAGTTCGTTTTTCAATATGTTGCTGCACCTTTTCATGAAATTTTTTTATCATGTTAGCCTTACATTCACCATCTAAGCTGACATACTCATTGACAGGTATAGGTATCAAATCTAAAAGAGTCAACGGATTAAAACCATATACAATTTCAAATGGAGAGTAATTAGTAGCAGAATGAACACTCTTATTATATGCAAACTCGACATGTGGTGAACAGTCTTCCCATGTTTTCAAATTTGTTCGAATAATAGCACACAAAAGAGTAGAAAGAGTTTGATTAACCCCCTCAGTTTGCCCATCAGTTTATGGATGACAAGTAGTTGAAAACAATAGTTTAGCACCTAACTTACCCCACAAAGTATTCCAGAAGTAGCTTAAGAACTTTGTATCCCGATCTAAAACAATGTTTCATGGCATGCCATGTAAACGTACTACTTCTCTAAATAATAAGTCAGTCACATTGTTTGCATCATCAGTTTTATGGCATGGGATGAAGTGTGCCATCTTTGAAAATCTATCAACAACAACAAATACAGAATCCCTACCCCTTTTTGTTTGTGGCAATCCTAGTACAAAGTCCATAGACAAATCAACCCAGGGATGGCTAGGTATGGGCAAAGGGGTATACAAGTCATGGGGCAAAACTCTAAATTTTGCTTGTTTGCATGTTATGCATTTCTCACATATCCTCTCAACATGTTGTTTCATGTGTGGCCAAAAGAAATGTTCATTGAGGACATCTAAGGTTTTCCTAACACCGAAATGACCCATTAGACCACCTTCATGAGCTTCTTTTACAACCAACACCCTAAAAAAACTCATAGGCATGTATAAACGATTTTCTCTAAATAAGAAACCCTTATGCCTATAAAACTTCTCACAGGCTGACGTCTCACATGCTTCATCCATATTAGCAAAGTCATGATCAATCACATATAAATTCTTAATATGTTCAAATCATAATAAGTTTACAGAAGTGTAGAGATAAGGGCATACCTCCAAGATAATGCATCAACTACCACATTTTCCTTACCTTGTTTATATTTGATGATGTAAGGAAAGGTCTTAATGAATTCAATCCACTTGGCATGTCTTTTGTTCAACTTTCATTGTCCCTTCAAGTGCTTCAAAGATTCATGGTCAGTGTGGATGACAAACTCCTTGGGACAAAGGTAATGTTGCCATGTCTTCAAATCTCGTACCGATGCATACAACTCTTTATCATACGTAGGATAATTAAGGCTTGTTCTACTTAACTTTTCACTAAAGTAAGCAATTGGGCACTTTTCCTGCATCAAAACAACTCCAATGCCAATATCTAAAGCATCACACTCAATCTCGAAAGCATTTGCAAAGTTAGGTAAAGCAAGTAAGGGTGCAGAACTTAATTTTTTCCTTAATACAATTAAAAGCCTTGTCTTGGACAATACCGTACCTAAAACTCATGTTCTTTTTTATAAGCTTAGTGAGTGGTGCAGCAATAGTGCTAAAGTCCTTAACAAAGCGTCTATAGAAACTAGCTAGACCATGAAAGCTACTCACATCACTAACTGACTTAGGTGTAAGCCAATCGCGAATTGCCTTAAATTTTTGCTCATCACCCTCAACACCTTTAGCACTGACAATATAGCCAAGAAATGTGATTTGATAAGTACAAAAGAAACACCGTTGTAAGTTAGCATAATCTTTATCAGAATGTAAAACACTTACAATGGAACGTAAATGATCAAGATGGTCTTCTAGGGTTTTACTATAGGCCAAAATATCATCAAAATACACAACTACAAAATTTACCAATGAATGGACACAAAACATGACTCATTAGTCCCATAAAAGTACTTGGTACATTCGTAAGACCAAATGGCATAACAAGCCATTCATACAAACCGTACTTAGTTTTGAAGCTGTTTTTCAGTCATCTCCCTCTCTCATCCTAATTTGAAGATATCCACTTTTCAAATCAATCTTAGAAAAGACACATGAACCATGCAATTCATCTAATATGTCATCTAATCTAGATATGGGGTGACGATAATTTACAGTGATTTTGTTGATTGCTCGACAATCAATGCACATCCTCCAAGTCCCATCTTTTTTGGGTACAAGTAGGACAAGAACAACACATGGACTTATGCTTTCCCTCACATATCCTTTGGAAATAAGCTCCTTTGTCTCCTCAGGATTACTCTTATATGCTGGCCGGTTAGGGACGGATGCACCTGAGATGAAATCAATTTGATGCTCAATTCCTCTATTAGGTGGCAATTCACTTGGAACATCATTAGGGAATACATCTTCAAATTCCTACAATAGAGCAACAAGAACACTAGGCAAATAAGCCTCCTTGTACAAATGTATGATCATAGATTGATTAGTATAAAATGCTCTTTTGACATCACTTTCTTTTGTATAGAAACTCTCTCTTTTCTTCTCTTTTTCTTGTGTCCCCACATTTTCTCCTCTCTTTTCTCTTTTATTAATCTCTCTTTTCTGTTCATTCTCATTTTTAATCCTTAATTAATCCTCATAACCTTGTTGAGGTGATAATGGTACAATAGTGATGGTTTTTTCATTCATTACAAAGGAATATCGATTCTTGAAACTGTCATGCATAACTCGCCTGTCAAATTGTCATGGTCATCCTAATAGAATATAACCTGCATGCATAGGTACAATATCACATAAACCTTGATCGTGGTACCTTCCGATAGAAAATGATATAAGCACTTGCTTATTTACCTTGACTTTACCACTCTTATTCAACCACTGAAAATTACATGGCCTAGAGTGCTTCATAATAGGTAAATTCAGCTTCTCAACCATAGTTGTACTAGCAACATTAGTACAACTCCCACCATCAATAATTATACTACATACCTTATCTTTGATAAGACACCTTGTCTGAAAGATGTGATCTCGTTGCACCTCATTTTTTTCCTTTACTTGCACATTCAATGCTCGCCTTGTAACTAGAACTATACCATTAATCGGATACTCCTCTCGATCACTTTCACCCTCTGATGATGACATAGAATCATCATCTGATTCACTTTCAGTTTCAACATCTCCATTACTTCTGTCTCTTATACACATCTAGATGTGTATAAGAGACAGAATCAGATGATGATTCTATGTCATCATCAGAGGGTGTAAGTGATCGAGAGGAGTATCCGAGTAATGGTAGAGTTCTAGTTACAAGGCGGTCAGTGAATGTGCAAGTAAAGGAAGATGTGTATAAGAGACAGAGATGATGATTCTATGTCATCATGAGAGGGTGAAAGTGATCGAGAGGAGTATCAGATTAAAGGTATAGTTCTAGTTACAAGGCGAGCAATGAATGTGCAAGTAAAGGAAGATGTGTATAAGAGACAGGTTCTAGTTACAAGGCGAGCAATGAATGTGCAAGTAAAGGAAGATGTGTATAAGAGACAGTGTATCAATAGGTCACTTGTGATTCCTTCTCCTAGCCAAAACAAGTTGATCCCACCAAATAATAGCATAATCAATAAATTCAACTACAGCAAACTTTACTTATTTGATTGCATCAAGGCCAGATATGATTTTTACTATAAACTTTTGTGCTAGATTTCAAGGTGACCTCAAGGTCTCATCTTGTAACGGCTAAGAGAATTTTGAAATATGTCAAGGGCAGAATCAATTATGGGCTGCTTTATGATAAGAGTGAACAATGTACCTATATGGGTATACAAATGCAAATTGGACTAGAAATTGTGATGATAAAAGGTCATTGTCTCCTAGTGCATCTTATTTAGGCAATAGATTAGTACATCTTATAAATTTAAGACTTTGTTTCACAATAATGTCTCTTGACTTTTTTCAATACCAACCTCTTTCTCTCGTTCTTTTCCTTTTTCGTTTCTCTTCACTTTTGGTTTCTTTCAAATGGTATTTGACTTTAAATGATCTTAAGAGGCCTCTTAAAATCTATATTCAAGTCTAAAAAATAAATCTTTCTTGTCATCTTGTTACTCTTACTTTTTACAGCATCCCATCATCTTATAGCTCTTGTTTTTTTGTAGCAAATCATTTTTTGTTGCACTTCGACCACCTCTGCTACACTCATATTTTGCAACAACGTTACTGCACTTTGAACAACTTTATTACATTTCTCTTGTTTTGCCCTAGTACAAAACCATTAGCATGAAAAAAGTTTATATTTTTCAGTGGAAGTGTTTACAGAAAAAGCCATCTTTAAAGTTAATTCTTCCACATTAATAAAAGGTAGGACTTCCCAACACCTTAATGCAATTGTCTCCTAAATTTGATCCAAGAATTATAGAGACTTTTTAGATAATGGAGTCATGCAAGAATTTTGAGCTGCTTTCGACCTAAGCCAATTCCATTTTCATTTTTCCATCATTATGTTCCTCACATCATTAGAAAATGTTAAAAGTCTCAACTTTTAAGAATTAGTTATGTAAAATATCACTTTCATCATCATTCTCACATTAAAAACATCACATGAACAATGAAATAGGAGAATTCCGGTATCAAAGTCCGGGTACATAAGAGAAACCAAAATAAAAAGTCGCATTTACTTACATCGCTAAACTAACATAAATAAATTAAAAAAATAAAAAGATAAACAAAAATAAAGAATAGGGACGTTGTATTTAAATTAAAAGCTACATAAAGGAATAAATATTCTACCATTCATTACATTTGTCTTAATCCTGTGACTAAAGCAAAGCTTTGGTTACCGCATACCTCAATATAAGTCAATTCTTTTCATTCCCTTTTAAATTACGTCCATCTTCCTTTTTGTTACACTAATAGAAACCTAAAGAGCAGCTGCAATGACTTATGAAATGCATGTGACAATGAGCACTAAAGTTAATCAAGCAAAACAGATAAGTCATTAGGCAATGCAGGGAACTAAAGAATATCAACACACTCAAACTCATACATTTAATTTATTTTTAGTGCACACATATGACATTTGAAACTGTGACGGATCTTGAAACCTTTACACACATAGCACACAATCAATTCATGAAGTTGAAACTTTTATCACGTTGTTCACAGCAATAATGCCCGTACGTATATCAAGAATATATCATTTGAAGCTAATATCAGTCTACCATGCAAGCACTAATTGCAAACATGATACCCCCAATAGAACTACTTGCACCAGAAACATAAAACGCTAACCACAACAAGATAAGTGGTCTATATATGGACTGAGATCTTCATTATCTCATTAGCATGAGAAGCAAGCAATGACAACTAGGTCTAACCAAGAGTGGTTCCAATAGCACCGACAAGCCCATAAATTGGCCAATAATCCTTTGTATATCCCCTATTGTTCTCTAAAGAGCCAGTGGTGTACTTCTCAATATTGAAGTCATCTGATTTATGGAATTTACTGAAGCTGAGAAGGGCAAGTTCAAATCCCAATGCAAGCAGCTGTGAAAAAAGATTCCTAACCAGAAAACATCAAGAAAGCAGCAGTGTCGAGACAGTGTTTGGCCGCCACCGCTGCACTTCCGGCTTCTACCTGAGCCCTATTACCAAAACTAAAATTAAACACAGGAATAATCTGAATTAATAAAAAATGAAATTTAACATAAGCTTAGTATCTATTATTTAGAGTATCAGTTTAACTATACGTAAAGGCACCAAAAAAGATTGAACTCAAAATCCCTCGAAAATTGATCAAATAAAAAAAGGAAATAAGGTGGAATAAAAAAATTACATTCAATAAAATTAAATGGAATTAAGGATATGCTTAGGCTTTGAAGTGAAACCTGGTCGATGGCAGTGATGGAAACAAAATAAATTAAAATTTGACATTTCTTTGTTGTAATCCCTAGGTAAAGAAACATTTATCTTCGACGAAATGATCTTAAAAGCTTTATAATAGAAATTAGGATTAGTCTTTTTTAATTAATCTCTTTTCTATCTAAGTGTCCTTTTTAGTTGGATTTCTTCAATGACCTCTTTGTCATACATTTGCTCACATAATAATGATTTCCACTTTAAAGAAAATTCTTCTTAAGGTTACGAAGAATTGAAGATTTCTTAACTATAAGAATAAATACTGTGAATACATCAAGTTCTTTAATCTTTTGAAATTGTAATAAAACTTTTGCACATAACTATTCACTAGATTAATAATTCACACTAATAACAAAGATGTTTACTTGGAACTCAATTTCTTTATCGTAATAAAATCAAGATAAAGGATTATCAATAAGATCCTGAGACCAATAACATATAGATTTAATTTTTGAGTTAAAAAGATCTATCGATATTTGATATCACCACAGTCATAATCATTCATAATACATGATTATATATTCATTAACACATAGTAATTACTTGGAGTACATCAAATTCTTTATTCATTTGGACTTGTAATGAGACATTTTGCACATGACTATTCATCAAATTAATTCATACTAATAACAAAGGTGTTGATTTGGGACTAAATTTCTTTGCTCTAATAAAATCAAAATAAAGATAGGTACAAAATGAATAAGATCCAAACACTTATAACATTTAAATTCAATTTTTAAGTTAATAGGATCTACCGATATATTGATATTCACCCTAGTCACAGTCTTTATAATCTGTCTCTTATACACATCTAGATGTGTATAAGAGACAGCTTTTAAGCACTACTTTAAACTCTTTTCTGCCATTGAAGTGTAAAACCCCTGTCTCTTATACACATCTAGATGTGTATAAGAGACAGATGATATGTGGTATAACAAACTAAAGATTCATCGTAGCTTTGCAGTCACAAAAGACTGTGGAAGCCTAAATAGAAATTCGAAAGACGAACGCAATGTTTTTGATATACCAATAGGTGCTTTTACAGGTAAAACAAAACTAGAAGAATTTGAAAACCCATTTCATGATATTGGACCCATTAATAATATGACAAAAAATAGCTTGCAAGTGAGGTTGATTTGTGCTTTAGACCTAAATAATGATGAAATTAAGCTAAAAACTATTAATTTTCATGGAAAGATACACATGGAAGATTATTTCAAATGGGAAACAAATCTAAACAATCATTTTGAATGAAAGCCAATGATAAAAAAAAACAAACAATATTATTTGTTGACCTTGAAATGAAGGGTTTTACACTTCAATGGCAGAAAAGAGTTTAAAGTAGTGCTTAAAAGCATATGAAAGCAAAGTTATAGAAACAATTTTTACTTACTAATTATACTGTCTCTTATACACATCTAGATGTGTATAAGAGACAGTATAATTAGTAAGTAAAAATTGTTTCTATAACTTTGCTTTCATATGCTTTTAAGCACTACTTTAAACTCTTTTCTGCCATTGAAGTGTAAAACCCTTCATTTCAAGATCAACAAATAATATTGTTTGTTTTTTTTTTTATCATTGGCTTTCATTCAAAATAATTGTTTAGATTTGTTTCCCATTTGAAATAATCTACCATGTGTTTCTTTCCATGAAAATTAATAGTTTTTACCTTAATTTCATCATTATTTAGGTCTAAAGCACAAATCAACCTCACTTGCAAGCTATTTTTTGTCATATTATTAATGGGTCCAATATCATGAAATGGGTTTTCAAATTCTTCTAGATTTGTTTTACCTGTAAAACCACCTATTGGTATATCAAAAACATTGCGTTCGTCTTTCGAATTTCTATTTAGGCTTCCACAGTCTTTTGTGACTGCAAAGCTACGATGAATCTTTAGTTTGTTATACCACATATCATCTTATATCATCATCTTTAACTATAGTGAGAAAAAAAAACTCTAATAAAATAGTTAGATCTATTGGGCTCTAAAAACAAGTTTTCTTTAGAGAAACTAAAATAAGAGCTAAATTTGAATAAAGAATTGAAGTTGGAATAAGAGAATTAAAGTTAAGATTTAGAGAAAATCACAATTGTAAACATGTGTTGATATTTTAATAAAACAACAAATTTTAAAATCTATCTAACAAATAAATCTATTTATACTAGGTTATGTTGATAATAAATCTTAACCCTTGATTGAACAAAACCTTATATAATAGTAATCATTTATCTATTAAAATAATCACAAACTAGTCGCATGATTTATAATTAAAATAAAATCGTATGCTTTGCAGCTAGTTTCACAATGATCTCATTAACAACATCGATTATTTCAAATTAGCCATTTTTGCGAAATTTTGGCATACTTGATTGGTTTTTGGTTAGCATCTATGTACCTAGATAGTGGAAAAAACCAATTTTGACCCATTAACCACAAAGTGATGCAATAACATGTGATCAGGAACATAATGCATAAGACTTTTCATACAATTTAACCTTAATCAAGTCTCAGCAAATATGGAAGAACCAACAAAGA
>CM038483.1:3808889-3819001 GCA_021464305.1 Kandelia obovata | reverse complement strand
TTTAAAAATAGATACACATTAATGATCAGTCGTCCCATCGTTGGGTCGGTGTATGAATACAAGATAAGATAAATAAGAGGTAGGTGGAATCAATTCCATAGTACACACACTCAAAAAAAACCCAAAAGAAGTACTGACGCCATGAGTGACATAAAAAGTTTCAATGACATACAGGACAGGTGGTAATAATAATTTAACTTCTGCTGGTTGTTTGATAATAATGAAAATCATAATTTAACCAATCAACTAATTTTTTTTTCTTTTTTATTTTTTTTTTAATGTCATCTAATCTTGAATATAGAAGAGGAACGATTAGATGAACCTGATCTCCTGTGTATGCATAAGCGGAACCTACCGACTAATTTTTTTTTTTTCTTATGAATGTCAATATTCAATGTCATAAGTTAGCTATCACACGTCATTCAATGCAATATATATGTGTTGTGTGTGTTGTGTGTGAAAGAAGAAGAAAAAGAAGAAGAAGAAGAAGAAGAAGAAGAAAGAGTAACAGCTCTTCTGCCAAAATTTATATTTAGTAATGTAGTAAATCAGACCTATCTAACGTACCTCCTGAGGCATCCACATTTTAAGACACGTGCTGTGGAAATTTTATATAGAAAGTTGATAAATGTGGGGTTTGAAAAAACATGAAATGTTGATGTATTGTTTTCTTTTTATATGCATCAAGAACAAGTTTTGAATAAGACAGGTAACTAAGTTATTCAAAAGTCTTTTGTATGGAAACGTCATCAATGATGACAATCTCCGACACGCACACGATGAATCTCCGGCTAATTATGCGGATGAGCGAGGGTGCTTGATCCAATGGAGGTTACTTCTTTATAGTTGTTCGGTCGCTAATCAATATATGTCTCTGTTTTTTTTTTTTTTTTGTTTTAACTATAAAAATGCTAAATTCGTAACTCTATCTATAATTTTGTAAAGAAGAATTGCACTTATAAGAAAAATAAATTTTGTAAACATATATTTAATTTTATTTAACTTCTTAATAAGAAATCAAATTTATAATTTTTAATATAACAACAAATACTAATTCATATATATTTTTAAATACAGCATTTTCGTGTGTCTAGTAGTTAAATTTATTAGACTGATAATTACATAATAAAATAACTTTTTTATTTCTTATAATTTTAATTTTTTTTGGTTTAAAAAATTTAAAATTAAAACTTATGGTCAGAAAAAATAAGGATATATGAATAGTATTTTATTGTCTTGTTTAAAGGATTATGTATTATAAAATAAGCAAATTTTGTGAGCAAATATTTAACTCCACTAAAAGCTATTATAGCAGATATTCAAAGCCACGATCTTTGCTATGACAACAAACTACCTCTTAACTACTAAACCACCATATTTGATAATTAAAGTTAAAAATTTAAGTTTTCATCAATTATAACTAGAATTAAGTTTAGATCAAGTTAGAGTAGATTCATAAGTTAACTTGCTAACTTTTTAAAATTAATTTTTTATTTTTCACTAATAAACTAAAATAGATGAAAATGTATTATTATTTATTTTAAAATTTTTTATATATTAATTTTTATTAAAAATATATAAGTGTATAAGATATATAACTAAATAAATATTTACATCATATATATATAAACACACTTTATGTATACACTTTTATATTTAATATGTATACATAAATAAAATAATAAGTATAAATAAAAAAATATTAAATAATAAATTTTTTTTTTAAAAAAAAATAAATCAAATTATTTATTAATTACGTCAAATTTGGCTTTAAATTTTTGTATCATTAAAGTTTAGATTGATTTCAAATTAGATTCATGACTTTGTTTTTCAAGTTAGTGTGGGTTGAATTGTTAAGGCAAATTTTTTTTTTAACCTTTACTCTTAGTGTTAAAAGATCAACTCTTTTACTCAAATTTTTGATTTTGTGACACTAAGTTACCATTTAATCTCAACTAATTTTTCACATAAAAATACAAGTAAGCTATTTATATATAGTTGCACGCAGACATATATAGGAATCTTCTCAACCTTTTATTACTTTTTATAAAAGTATAAAGGACATAATATCAAGTACTTATCTCATTTGTTTTTATGAGCCTTTGGTTAGTCATACCTATTTACAAAGTTGTAATTGGTACTTATAACTACTGAGATATGCGTGACTTGATTGTCAAACCAATCATATTGTAGTAAGTTATAAGGTTTCGTAGGTTAATGGGTCTTAGAAAATGTCTCCACTTACTAATTTCGTGCCTTAAACTTATACTTTCCCCTACTTTCTCTCCTACTTAGGTAGCATAATTTACCAACACTAAGTTGCCCTTATGTTTTGAACAGTAACTCCTCATAACTGGCTATCTTTAAAAGGTTTGATTTAAAGACAACTATAACTCATATTGCCCACATTTTTAGAGAGCATCATCATGATCTCCCTATTTTTGTGGGACATAAGATCATAGTAGTTTGGAAATAGTTCCAGAAATTAGGTCTTTCACTCCCACACAACCAATTCGTATGTATGGGTTACATAGTACAAAGTTGGCTTGAAGCTCGTTATTCGTGTACTAAAGTTTTGTGATGCACAAGACTTGATATAGGTTATGAAGTTGGTTTAATAAGCAAATTTTTGAAATCTCTCCGTCTATCTCACATGTAAGTTGCTAAAAGGATTATATGGTATATAAAAGGGACTTATGATTATGACCTATTCTATTCTTCATTTAAAACTTGCGTTCTTATAGACTATTCTGATAGTGATTGGGAAATAGATGTAAATGATCGTATAAGTACTTCTGGATATTGTTTTAACTTTAGAAATACTATTTGTTTGTGGTTATCTAAGAAGCAATCTATTGTTGCACTTTCAACTTGTGAAGTATAGTATTGAAGCGTAGCTTTAAGTACTTGTCAAGTTTTTTTGGTTGCAGAATTTGCTAAATGAGATTCATGTTCTAGTTGAAGGTCCTACAAAAATATTTATTGATATTGTTTCCACAATTAATTTGGTTAAGAATCCAATAACACACGAAAGAAGTAAACATATTGATACTCGCTTTCATTTTCTAAGAGACCAAGTTGATAAAAGAAAAATTGAATTGACATATTGTAAGTCTAAAGATCAAGTGACTGATATTTTAACAAAGCAGTTGGAGTATGAAGCTTTTATCAAGTTAAAGCAGATGTTGGGATTAAAAGCATTACCAAATCAGAATTAATGGGGGATGTTGGTGCTAATCTATATTATAATATAATTAGAATTATAATAGAAGTTAGTTTAGTTGAACTCAATTTGAATTTTATTAATTGAATAGATTTAGTTTTCTATAATTATATAATAATGCAAGGTCTAGGTTATTAAGTGTGCTTTGGAAATATTATGTAACAGTTTTATCAATTAATAAAATAAAGTATTCATATAATTGTCTAATAGAAGAGTATTCGTATAATTGTCCAACAAAGTAATCATAAAAAACTTGTTACCCCAATCAAGTTGATCACTTAGTTTCTTTATGGCTTCATACCCTTCAGCACTCCAGGGCTTTAGCTTATATTTCATCTTCTTCTCCAAGAGAAGCTTATAAAACTCATCAATTCCATGTCTCAACTTGTCCATCAATAAAGAGCTAATTACATGGTTTATCAACTGCACCAAATAGTGATTCTTACAACCGTTATATTCTGATCTTATGTACACAGTTTACACTCTGCATGCATAGCTTACACTGTCCAACACTCCCTCTTTCTTTTTTTTTTTCTTTTGTCACTCTTTTAGAATTCTTTTGCCTTTTCCTCACTTGTTTTTGGTTACAAACTAAATGTTGTGCCACAAAATGAAATCAAGTCTCTTGTGCATGAAAATGATAAATCTTGGCTAATCCAACAGTTATAGATTAAAAAATAACATTGGATTTACAAATGAAAACCCCATATAGGGCCTTTTGTCAAAAACATTTTGGTCAATAAGCAATACCTAAAACTTCCAAACGTACTAAAATGATGCCAAAAATAATGATACAACTAATCATACAAATAATCAATATATATGTGTGTGTTTTAACTTGAAAGAAACCTCATTGCTGGCAAGCAGAGTGTAACTTTTGCAGTTCAAAATCTAAGGTAACCAAGAGGTTGAAGTCAATGATGGGGATTTAAGCAATGAGGTTCGACAAGATATCATCATAATGATTAGGGCGAAGATATTGTTTTGGGATGGAGATAATCGAATCTTTGACCACCTTTTGAACACTAGCAATTGAACTTAAGATTTCACCATCATTAGCAGCACTAGCAGCAGGTTGTATATGTAATGATGTCATTTGCTTAGCTTTTGCAAAGCCAATTACACCTTTTTCTTACAAACGTGCATACTGTTGGAAATAAGGATATTTTAAAAACTTTTTATCCTATATTAAAAATGAAAGTCTAATTTTTCAAGTTTATAAGACACTACTTATTTTATAATTTATAAAAATAAAATCCCAAAAAAAGACCTCGCGTATATGTGAATGCCCTAAATGAAAGCTTGATATAAGAGGTCCACCCAACTTAAAACTTTTTTGAAACTTTTTAGATTAATTTGGTCAAATTAGTTGTTTTTATCTGTTGAAAAAATAGGTGTTAAGAAACCAACACTTATAGTGGTTATCTTCCTTCTTAATACTTATCAGGTTATAATCACCAGTTATTATTTTTAAATCTTAATTTTCATATTTATGAGACATTAAACTAGAAATAATATAAATAATGTTTCTTACCTCTTAACAAAAATTAATAAAGAGAATAATTCAGAGAAAACATCTCCTTCCTCTTGCACTTTGTATATTAATATTATTGGGTATTATAATCTTGTGATGTTTTTGTTATTCTATTTGTAGAGTGTGCATCAGTAAAAAGATATGTCGTATCTTGTAAGGATAATTGTTATAACCTATTGCACTTTAACAATTTGTCTACGGGGTAAAATTATTCTTAACGATAATACTTTTATGCGTTTAAATATATATCCTATTTACATCATATTTTAATTTATTTCTGTATTTTTATTCTATCATATGCTTATATAGTCACCCAAAATTCATTGATCATCAACACAATTGCAACAGTAGTAGTTACCCCAAAAAAGAAATAATATATATATATATATATATATATATTCTTTTTATTTATAAAATTTATTATAATATGTCAATTATCACGTATATTAAATGAGATAAAAAATTTATTTATTATTTATATCATGTAATTTTTTTTTTTCATAAAGTAATTACTATTTTAATGAAACTACTATAAAACATTTATTTATGAGTTGAGCAAGCTCTTCTATTCTGGTTTATGGTTTCTCTTGCCTATATGGTTTGATTGACGTGAGATTGAGTTTCAAGAAATAGTGAATGGTCTTTATCAACACACAAATGTATCAACTTAATATTTTGTTGTGATTGAGTCAAAATCATAAGCAATGACACATTGATGGCCATCGTGGTTACTTGCTCTCTCTCTTAGTTTTTTCTTTTTTTTTTTTCTTTTGTCACTCTTTTAGAATTCTTTTGCCTTTTCCTCACTTTTGTTTTGGTTACAAACTAAATGTTATGCCACAAAATGAAATCAAGTCTTTTATGCATGAAAATGATAAATCTTGGCTAGTCCAGCGGTTAGAGACTCAAAAAATAACATTGGATTTACAAATGGAAACCCTATAGGGGGCCTTTTATCAAACACATTCTAGGTAACAAGCAATACCTAAAACTTCGAAATGTACTAAAACGATACCAAAAAATAACGATACAATTGATGATACAAACAATCAATATATATGTGTGTGCTTTAACCTGAAAAAAACTCATTGTTGGCAAACAGAGTGCAACTTTTACAGTTCAAAATCTAAGGTGACCAAGAGGTTGAAGTCAATGATGGGGATTTGAGCAATGGGGTTCGACAAGATATCATCACAATGATGGAGGCAAAGATATTATTTTGGGATGGAGATAATCGAATCTTTAACCACCTCTTGAACACTAGCAACCAAACCTAAGATTTCACCATCATTAACAGCACTAGCAGTAGACGGTATATGTAATGATGCCATTTGCTTAGCTCTTGCAAAACCAATTGCACCTTCTTCCTACAAACATATATACTGTTGGAAATAAGGATATTTTAAAAAATTTTGATCCTATATTAAAAATGAAAGTCTAATTTTTCAAGTTTATAAGACATTACTTATTTTATAATTTAGAAAAATAAAATCCCAAAAAAGACCTCGCGTATATGTGAATACCCTAAATGCAAGCTTGATATAAGAGGTCCACCCAACTCAAAACTTTTTTCAGACTCTTTAGAATGTATTGGTCAAATTAGTTGTTTTTATCTGTTGAAAAAATAGGTGTTAAGAAACCAACACTTATAGTGGTTATCTTACTCCTTAATACTTATCAATTATAACCACTAATTATTATTTTTAAATCTTAATTTTCTTATTTATGAGACATTAAACTAGAAATAGTATAAATAAAGTTTCTTACCTCTCAACAAAAATTAATACAAAGAGAAATTCAGAGAATTCATCTCCTTCTTCTTGCACTTTATATACTAATACTGTTGGGTATTATAATCTTGTGATGTTTTTTTTTTTACTTTACTTGTGGAGTGTGCATCAATAGAAAGATATGTGGAAGGATAATTGTTATAACCTATTGCACTTTAACAATTTATTTATGGAGTAAAATTATTCTTAACAACAATTTTTTAATACGTTTGAATAAGTATCTTTTTTACATTATATTTTAATTTATTTTTATATATTTATTCTATTAAATTTTTACGTAGTTACTCAAAATATTATAGTTGTCAGCACAACTACAATAATAATAGTTATTTAAAAAAATAATATATATATTCTTTTTATTTATAAAATTTATTATAATATGTCAATTATTACGTATATTAAATGAGATAAAAAAATTATTTATTATTTATATTATATTTCTTTTTCATAAAATAATTACTATTTTAATGAGACTACTATAAAATATTTACTCATGGGTGGAGCAAGCTCTTCTATTCTGATTCATGGTTTCTCTGCCTATATGGTTCGACTGGCGGGAGATCGAGCTTCAAGAATCAGTGAATGGTTTTGTGTGTGTCTTCAAGTTCAGCAATAAAATGTTCCTTTTGTGTACGATTATGAGGACCATACACTTATGTGATCTCCAGGTTAAAGCAATTCTCAAAGCATTGCTCAAAACGCAAATGACTTGCAATGAAAGAACAAAGGTAAAGAAAAGTTTCACTGTTCCACGGAAAGAGAATATCACCAATGCACCATCAGCATCTATTACTAACCAATCCACCATTATATGGGTTAACATAACATATCTTCTCATGTTATTACCCAAAATAGATCATTCTAAGAGAAATAAAACTTTAAACTTGAAATTAAAGGAGAAATTACCATCCCCCAGCTTTCCAGATTTCTTTAAGAATGTTTCTTTTTGTAATCTAGTCATCTAATCTTAGTTTAGCTTGCATTCTCCCCCCAACCCTTTTTTTTTTCTTTTGTTATAACTGCTTGCTTCTATTCTTCATGGCATCCTAAGTGAGGAGATGCCCAGAAACCAAACATCCATTCAACTGCACAATTAAGAGCCATTTTCTCAAAACTAGCGCCTATTGCCAAAACCAAAGCTGCAAAGAAAATCCAATCTCCTACAGCAATTCAACATCTCAGGACCCACTTGAAGACTGACCTATGTCGCCCATTAACCCAGATATGAAAGGAAAGAAAAACGAGGAGGAAAAACATGGCAGCTATAAAATTATCAGACCTACACAAAAGCAAAGCCAGCATTCACAAGGAAAGCAAATCAAACTTAACAGCTGCAACAACAGCAGAACCCACTGAAGGGCTCATGTTGGTTAGACAGAGCTAGAAAATTAATACTACCCTTTTTTTTTTAAAAAAAAAAGAAATAGTTGAATCTAATTTATGTCTCTATGTTCTTCCTATGTGTGTAGTATTATGAACTCTACTACTATTTCCTTCCATGCCCCTTAGATCAAAACCAATGCCCTTTCCTGCCCCCACAATACGAATTAGATGATGAATGAACTAGTATTAATCGACAATAGTGCACTACTTTTTAAAAATAGACTACACATTAATGATCAGTCGTCCCATCGTTGGGTCGGCGTATGAATACAAGATATGATAAATAAGAGGTCTGTTGGACAACCAGGTGGAATCAATTCCATAGTACACACACAAAAACCCAAAGAAGTACTGACGCCATGAGTGACATAAAAAGTTTCAATGACATACAGGACAGGTGGGTAATAATAATTTAACTTCTGCTGGTTTGTTGATAATAATGAAAATCATGATTTAACCAATCAACTAATTTTTTTATTTTTTATTTTTTGAATGTCATCTAATCTTGAAATATAGAAGAGGAACGATTAGATGAACTTGATCTCCTGGGTATGCATAAACGGAATCTACCGACTAATATTTTTTTTTTTCTTATGAATGTCAATATTTCAATGTTATAAGTTAGCTATCACACATCATTCAATGCAATATATGTGTGGTGTGTGTGGGAAAAGAAGAAGAAGAAAGAGTAATGTATTAGTAATGTAGTAAATCAGACCTATCTAGCGTACCTCCTGAGGCATCGATATTTTAAGACACGTGCTGTGGAAATTTTATGTAGAAAGTTGATAAAGGTGGGGTTTGACAACATGAAATGCTGATGTATTGTTTTCTTTTTATATGCATCAAGAACACATCTTTGGATAAGACAGGTAACTAAGTTATTCGAAAGTCTTTTGTATGGAAACGTCATCAATGATGAGAATCTCCGACACGATGAATCTCCGGCTAATTATGCGGATGAACAAGAGTGCTTCATCCAACGGAGGTTGCTGCCTCTTTAGAGTTGTCGACGGTGGCTAATCAATATATGTCTCTGTCCGGAGTAACAACTTTTTCATTTTCCTTACTATTATCCCCTGGCTTGTATTTCTGGGAGTCCTTTTTTTTCTTTTTAGTCTTATTTTTAGTCTATTTTTCACTTTAAGAATCAAAAGAGTTGATTCAAAAATGAATTAAGTCATTAGTAATAACAAATGTAAAAGGCAACCTCTTCACACCCTGACTCCTTAGCTTGATTTGTACCCAATGTTTGAGCATTGACATAAAACCAAAGAATTTATTCTCGTCTAATATATTAGAAATGTTGAGCATCAAAAAACTAAATTTCTTAACATAAATGCATTGTGTGTAACTATAATTTAATCTCTTCAAATAACTCTTTTGTAACTCGTAATATATTGTAAAGTAAAAAATATTCTTTATTTCCTTTCTCAGTGCATTTTAAGTATTAATTTAAGATCTACTCCAACTAACTTCATTACTAAGCTAAGTCTGTCACTATAATTTTACATACTTAATAAAATATATACTTATAAAAGTCACTCTAATACAGAAATAACTTTAAAATTTTATTTTATATTTATATAGAATTACTTTTTTTTGCGTATAATACATGAACAGTTTTGAACTTTTATTTCATGTTTTAAAAGAATTGTATCGTAATTTTCACATCTATGATAATTACATTACATGTGACTTACCAAATTTTTCAACTTATCAAGGCTTCCCCAAATCTAAAGGATTTTTTTTTTTTTATCTAGGACACCCACTCTCTTATTGCATCGAGATCCGATTCACCAATCATTAATTTAACTTTCATACTTTAATACTTATGGTCACATAGACTCTTTTATTTAAATTTTTTGCCTTATAATAGTACTAAATAACTATTTAATTTCTACCAAATTTTTACACAAGATTACAAACAAAAAAATAGTAAAGGGTAATGCAAAATAGTCGTATAACATAAGATCACAGGAGACTTAGTGGAAACTTCAAATAAATACAGCAAAAAGACAGAACCTTGACGGGCTCTGAGACCACAACGGTGTACATATTTCAAACCATGACTTATTTCGTCACTATAGACAACATAACATAAGATGTGATTTTATTACCGGACCCAGAAATTATTAAATATCATATTCACAGGTAGTTTCCTGATCACAGGAATGCTGCT
>CM038483.1:3773478-3805258 GCA_021464305.1 Kandelia obovata | reverse complement strand
GGATTACAACAAAGAAACGTCAAACTTTAATTTATTTTGTTATTTTGTTTTATTTTAGTTATTAATTTTAATTAAAAATCATGTGATTATTTTAATAAAACAATTATTAGAATTAAATAGAGTTTTATTTAATCAAAGATTAAAATTCATTCTCATTATAACTTTAGTATAAATAAAATTTTTTGTTTGAAAAATTTTCAAATTTGCTATTTTATCAAAATATCAACGTTGTTAACAATTGTGATTTTTTTCTAAACTTTAACTCTAATTCTCTTATTCCAATTTCAATTCTTAAGCTAAATTCAGTTATTATCTCAATTTATTTACAATAATTTTTAAGGTTAGTTCATGGCCAATTTGTACCTCTTTTGGTTTCTTTGTACCTTAATTTATTTCCTTTCCATCACTGCCATCGACCAAGTTTCACTTCAAAACCTAAGCATATCCTTAATTCCATTTAATTTTATTGAATGTAATTTTTTATTCCACCTTATTTCCTTTTTTTATTTGATCAATTTTCGAGGGATTTCGAGTTCAATCTTTTTTGGTGCCTTTACGTATAGTTAAATTGATACGCTAAACAATAGATACTAAGCTTATGTTAAATTTCATTTTTTTATTAATTTAGATTATTCCTGTGTTTAATTTTAGTTTTGGTAATAGGGCCAAGGAAGAAGCCGGGAGTGCAGCGGTGGCGGCCAAACGTTGTCTCAACGCTGCTGCTTTCTTGATGTTTTCTGGTTAGGAATCTTTTTTTCACAATTGCTTGCATTGGG
Source organism: Kandelia obovata (assembly GCA_021464305.1). Lineage (NCBI taxonomy): Eukaryota > Viridiplantae > Streptophyta > Magnoliopsida > Malpighiales > Rhizophoraceae > Kandelia > Kandelia obovata. Next base: position 3,804,482 of record CM038483.1, on the reverse strand, counting down.
ATTTGAGCTTACCCTTCTCAGCTTTAGTAAATTCCATAAATCAGATGACTTTAATATCGAGAAGTACACCACTAGCTCTTTAGCGAACAATAGGGGGATATACAAAGGATTATTGGCCAATTTATGGGCTTGTCGGTGCTGTTGGAACCATACTTGGTTGGACCTAGTTGTCATTGCTTGCTTCTCATGCTAATGAGATAATAAAGATCTCAGTCCATATATAGACCACTTATCTTGTTGTGGTTAGCGTTTTGTGTTTCTGGTGCAAGTAGTTCTATTGGGGGTATCATGTTTGCAATTAGTGCTTGCATGGTATACTGATATTAGCTTCAAATGATATATTCTTGATATGCACACGAGAATTATTGCTGTGAACAACGTGATAAAAGTTTCAACTTCATGAATTGATTGTGTGCTATGTGTGTAAAGGTTTCAAGATCCATCACAGTTTCAAACGTCATATGTGTGCACTAAAAATAAATTAAATGCATGAGTTTGAGTGTGTTGATATTCTTTAGTTCCCTGCATTGCCTAATGACTTCTCTCTTTTGCTTGATTAACGTTAGTGCTCATTGTCACATGCATTTCATAAGTCATTGCAGCTGCTATTTAGGTTTCTATTAGTGTAACAAAAAGGAAGATGGACGAAATTTAAAAGAGAATGAAAAGAATTGACTTATATTGAGGTATGCGGTAACCAAAGCTTTGCTTTTGTCACAAGATTAAGACAAATGTAATGAATGGTAGAATATTTATTCCTTTATGTAGCTATTGATTTAAATACAACGTCCGTATTCTTTATTTTTGTTTATCTTTTTATTTTTTGTTTAATTTATTTATGTCAGTTTAGCGATATAAGTAAATGCGACTTTTTATTTTTGTTTCTCTTATGTACCTGGACTTTGATACTAGAATTCTCCTATTTCATTGTTCATGTGATGTTTTTAACGTGAGAATGATAATGAAAGTGATATTTTACATAACTAATTCTTAGAAGTTGATAGTTTTAACATTTTCTAATGATATGAGGAACATAATGATGGAAAAACGAAAATGGAATTGGCTTAGGTTGAAAGCAGATCAAAATTCTTGTATGACTACATTATCTAAAAAGTCTATAATTCTTGGATCAAATTGAGGAGACAATTGCACTAAGGTGTTGGGAAGCCCTTACCTTTTATTAATGTGGAAGAATTAACTTTAAGGATGACTTTTTCTGTAAACACTTCCACCAAAAAATATAAACTTTTTTCATGGCAATGGTTTTGTACTAGGGCAAAACCTGAGAAATGTAGTAAAGTTGTTCAAAGTACAGTAACGTTGTTGCAAAATAAGAGTGTAGTAGAGGTGGTCGAAGTGCAACAAAAAATGATTTGCTACAAAAAAACAAGAGCTATAAGACTGTCTCTTATACACATCTAGATGTGTATAAGAGACAGAAGTAAATGCGACTTTTTATTTTTCTTTCTCTTATGTACCTGGACTTTGCTACTAGAATTCTCCTATTTCATGGTTCATGTGATGTTTTTAATGTGGGAATGATAATGAAAGTGATATTTTACATAACTAATTCTTATAAGTTGAGAGTTTTAACATTTTCCAATGATATGAGGAACATAATGATGGAAAAACGAAAATGGAATTGGCTTAGGTTGAAAGCAGATCAAAATTCTTGCATGCCTACATTATCTAAAAAGTCTATAATTCTTGGATCAAATTTAGAAGACAATTGCACTAAGGTGTTAGGAAGCTCTTACCTTTTATTAATGTGGAAGAATTAACTTTAAGGATGACTTTTTCTGTAAACACTTCCACCGAAAAATATAAACTTTTTTCATGCTAATGGTTTTGTACTAGGGCAAAACCTGAGATATGTAGTAAAGTTGTTCAAAGTGCAGTAACGTTGTTGCAAAATATGAGTGTAGTAGAGGTGGTCGAAGTGCAACAAAAAATGATTTGCTACAAAAAACAAGAGCTATAAAATGATGGGATGCTGCAAAAAGTAAGAATAACAAGATAACAAGAAAGATTTATTTTTTAGACCTAAATATAGATTTTAAAAGGCCCCTTAAGATCATTTAAAGTCAAATACCATTTAAAAGAAACCAAAAATGAAAAGAAAAGAAAAAGGAAAAGAACGAGAGAAAGAGGTTGGTATCGACAAAAGTCAAGAGACATTATTGTGAAACAAAGTCGTAAATTTATAAGATGTACTAATCTATTGCCTGAATAAGATGCACTAGGAGACAATGACCTTTTATCATCACAATTTCTAGTCCAATTTGCATTTGTATACCCATACAGGTAAATTGTTCACTTCTATCATAAAGCAGCCCATAATTGATTGTGCCCTTGACATACCTCAATATTCTCTTAGTTGTTACAAGATGAGACCTTGAGGTCACCTTGAAATCTAGCACAAAAGTTTATAGTAAAAATCATATTTGGCCTTGATGCAATCAAATAAGTAAAGTCTGTCTCTTATACACATCTAGATGTGTATAAGAGACAGCCTCAATATTCTCTTAGTTGTTACAAGATGAGCCCTTGAGGTCACCTTGAAATCTAGCACAACAGTTTATAGTAAAAATCATATCTGGCCTTGATGCAATCAAATAAGTAAAGTCTGTCTCTTATACACATCTAGATGTGTATAAGAGACAGGCCTAGGATGCTTCATAATAGGCAAATTCAGCTTCTCAACCATAGTTGTACCAGCAACATTAGTACAACTCCCACCATCAATAATTATACTACATCCCTTATCTTTGATAAGACACTTTGTTTGAAAGGTGATATCTCGTTGCACCTCATTTTTTTCCTTTACATGCACATTCAATGCTCGCCTTGTAACTAGAGCCTGTCTCTTATACACATCTAGATGTGTATAAGAGACAGATGGAGAGGAGTATCCGGTTAATGGTGTAGCTCTAGTTACAAGGCGAGCATTGAATGTGCAAGTAAAGGAAAAAAATGAGGTGCAACGAGATAACACCTTTCAAACAAAGTGTCTTATCAAAGATAAGGTATGTAGTATAATTATTGATGGTGGGAGGTGTACTAATGTTGCTAGTACAACTATGGTTGAGAAGCTGAATTTGCCTATTATGAAGCATCCTAGGCCATATAATTTTCAGTGGTTGAATAAGAGTGGTAAAGTCAAGGTAAATAAGCAAGTGCTTATATCATTTTCTATCGGAAGGTACCACGATGAAGGTTTATGTGATATTGTACCTATGAATGCAGGTTATATTCTATTAGGAAGACCATAACAATTTGACAGGCGAGTTATGAATGACGGCTTCAAGAATCGATATTCCTTTGTAATGAATGAAAAAACTGTCACTCTTGTAGCATTATCACCTCAACAAGCTTATGAGGATTAATTAAGGATTAAAAATGAGAGTGAACAGAAAAGAGAGATTGATAAAGGAGAAAAGAGATGAGAAAATGTGGGAGACACAAGAAAAGAAAGGAAGAAAGAAGATAGTTATTCTACTACAAAAGAAAGTGATGTGAAAAGAGCATTTTATACCAATCAGTCTATGATTATACCTTTTGTACAAGAGGCTTATTTGCCTAGTGTTCTTATTGCCTACTATTGCAGGAATATTTGAAAGATTATATCCCTAATGATGTTCCAAGTGAATTGCCACCTAATAGAGGAATTGAGCATTCAAATTGATTTCATCTTGAGTGCATCCGTCCCTAACCGCCAGCATATAAGAGTAATCCTGAGGAGACAAAGGAGCTTATTTCCAAAGGATATGTGAGGGAAACATAAGTCCATGTGTTGTTCCTATTCTATTGTATCCAAAAAGGATGGGAATGGAGGATGTGCATTGAAATTTCGAGACAATCCAACAAAATCACTAGTAAAGTATGTTCACCCCTACTAGATTTAGATGACTATTGATGAATTGCCATGTTTATGTGTCTTTTCTAAGATTTGATTTGAAAAGTGGACATCATCAAATTAGGATGAAAGAGGGAGATGAGTGAAAAATAGCTTCAAAACTAAGTTACGGTTGTAATGAATGGCTTGTTATGTCATTTGGTCTCACCTATGACCAAGTACTTTTGTAGGGACTAATGAATCATGTTTTGTGTCCATTCATAGGTAAATTATGTAGTTTGTATTTTGTGATGAATTTTTGCTATAAGTAAAAACCCTAGAAGAGCATCTTGATATTTACGTTCCATTTTAAAGTGTTTTCGTTTTTGAGTAAAGTTAATCTAACTTACAAAATGTTTCTTTTGTACTAAAATCAATTTCTTGGCATATTGTCAGTGCTAAGGTGTTGAGTTCGTTATGAGCAAAATTTAAGGAATTCGTGGATTTCTAACTAAGTTAGTTTGTGATGTGACTAGCTTTTCATGTCTACTAGTTTCTATAGATCGCTTTGTGAAGGGACTTTAACACTATTGCCTACACCACTCACCAAGCTTATCAAAAAAGAACACAAGTTTTTAGGGTGGGGTATTGACCAAGACAAGGCTTTTTAATGCCTTAAGGAAAATTAAGTTCTGCAACCCTTACATTGCCTTTACCTAACTTTGCAAATGCTTTCGAGATTGAGGTGATGCTTTTAGATATTGCATTTGGAGTTGTTTTGATGAAAGAAAGAAACGCCCAATTGCTTACTCTTAGTGAAAAGTTACGTTCTGGAACAAGTCTTTAATTATATACGTATTGATAAAGAGTTGTTGCATTGGTACGAGATTTTGAAAGGGACAATGGCAACATTACCTTTGTCCAAGGGAGTTTGTCAGTCCATACTAAACCATGAATCTTTGAAGCACTTGAAGGGACAAGGAAAGTGAACAAAAGACATGCCAAGTGGTATTGAATTGCTTTAAGCCATTTCCTTTACATCCATAAATACAAATAACGGTAAGGAAAATTTGGGTAGTTTGATGCGTGATCTTGGACGGTATGCCCTAATTCTTACACTTCTAGCAACTTATTAGATCTTGAACATTCTTGCTTACCTAACTTTGCAAATGCTTTCGAGATTTGAGTGTGATGCTTTAGATTATTGGCCATGGAGTTGTTTTGATGAAGTAAAAGCGCCCAATTGCTTACTTTTAGTTGAAAAGTTACGTTGGAACAAGTCTTAATTAACTCCTACGTATTGATAAAAGAGTTGTATGCATGGTACGAGATTTGAAGACATGGCAACATTACCTTTGCCCAAGGAGTTTGTCATCCATACTGACCATGAATCTTTTGAAGCACTTGAAGGGACAAGGAAAGTTGCAACAAAAGAATGCAACAAGTGGATGAATTCTTTAAAGACATTTCTTACATCATCAAAACAAATAAGTTAAGGGAAAAATGTGGTAATTATTGCATATTCTTGGAGGTAATGCCCTTATCTCTACCACTTCTGCAATACTGTATTAGGATTGAAACATATTAAGAATTATATGTGATTGATCCATGCTTTCTAATGTGATTGAAGCATGTGCGACATCAACCTGTGGAGAAGTTTTTATAGGCATAAAGGGTTTGCTTATTTAGTGGAAAATCGTTTTATGCATGCCTAATGAGTTCTAATTTTGAGGGTTGTTGGGTTGTTTAAAAGAAGAAGCTTCATTGAATGTGTCCAATGGGTCATTTTTGGTGTTTAGGAAAAAACCCTAGATGTCCTCAAAGAAACATCTCTTTTAGGCACCATGGAAACGGCATTGTGAGAGGATATTGTGAGAAATGCATTAACATACAAACAAGCAAAAATTTAGAGTTTTTGCCACCATGCATTGCTATACCCCTTTGCCCATACCTAGCCATCCCTGGGTTGATTTATTCTCATGGACTTTGTACAGGATTGCCACGAACAAAAAGGAGGTGGGATCTGTATTTGTTATTGTGATAGATTTTCAAAGATGGCACACTTCATCACCATGCCATAAAACTTTGTTGATGTAAACAAATTATGACTGGACTTTTAGAGAAGTAGTTACATTACATGGCATGTCATGGAAGCATTGTTTTCAGATCGGATACCAAAAGTTCTTAGCTACTTTCTGAGAATACTTTGTGGAGGTTAAGTTTAGGTACTTAAACTATTGTTTTTTATTTTTCAACTACTTGTCATCCACAAACTGATGGCAAACTTAGGGGGTTAATCAAACTCTTTCTACTCTTTTGCAGTTGCTATTATTCGAACAAATTTGAAAACATGGGAGATTGTTTAACCACATGTCAGAGTTTGCATATAATAAAGAGTGTTTCATTCTGCTACTAATTACTTCCATTTTTGACAATTGTATATGGTTTAACCGTTGACTCCTTTAGATTGGTACCTATATACCTCTCAATGAGTATGTCAGCTTAAACTGGTACGTAAGCTGACATTTGATAAAAAAAATTTTCATGGAAAAGCGTCATGCAGCAAAAAATATTTGAAAAACGAACTGAACAATACACATCCCATAGGGTGGTGTTGAACCTTTGGTGAATTGGGTTTGGGTGCATATGCACAAGGAACAGGTTTCCAGCTCATAAGCGTTTCAAAGCCTAAACCTAGAGGAGATTGGTCCCTTTTAAGTTGTAGCACCAAATTGATGACAATGCTTATAAAGGTTGGACCTTCCTAGGAGTATTTAATGTGAGTGCAACATTTAACGTCCTCTAATTTATTGTTTCTAAGAACATAATGCAAGTTCATTCTTGTAAAATCATCAATTGAAAGAATGAAGTGCCTATCACCCTAATTGATCTTTTTCTCATCGGCCCATTAGATGTTCTGAGTGGATTGAGTCCCAATGGCTTATTTTATTTGGCATCTCCATGTTTTTGTGGAGCATTCACCATCTTCCCTTTTTGAATGTGTTGCAGATTAAAAGTCTATCTCTTTTATCAATTTAGGTACATCTCTCATAGTTTCATTTTTGGATAGCTTGTTTAGTCCTTTTTTGTCCGAGATTGTCCTAATCTTCTATACATTAGTAAGTTCTATCTTTGGCCGCTTATGTAGCATGTGTTTATACTTACCTAAAAGTTTGGTATAATGTTTCCATGTGTTTCTTCACTTATTAGTGAGAACAAACACCATCGTTTTAGTCTCTTTATTTGTGCAGCCACTTCTTATTAAGTAACATCATGTCCTATCATTGCAAAGTTGGCTAACATGATAAGATTTGTATTTTAGGCCCTCAACATAAAGCATTTTCTTATTGATTTTCAACTTTTCTACGCCAATTTTCAGCAGCACAATTACCTTGAATCTTTAAACGCACCGTTCATTTTCAAATTTGACTGACCCTTCATCATATTTGGCTACTCCCCTTCAACATCTTGGATTCTCCTGTCATGTGCAAAGAGCAGCCAGCTGTTTAGGATCCATCGGCTTTTCTTTCTTGGAAACTTTTAAGGCTTATTCTACAAACCATTAAGACGTTTCTCTTCCTCTTCTTCTTTTTTTGTCCGAATGGAGGAGTTTGTGTTTGGCGTTCTCCTTTGCATTTCCTTGATCGGCAGCCAATGTCCAACAGTCTTAGTAGCGTGTGCAACCCTTTCGCATTCTTCCATAGATCACTCCCAACAAATCAAAACTGTTTCCAAGTGAGATATTGATTTCCTGTCTACCTAAGACTACCTTCCTTGCTTGAATAAAAGTCTTTCTCCCTAGACTCTTGTCCACATTTTTCTCATTGTTCGTTAGGCCTATTATTCCAGCACCACATGGTTTGTTGCCCATACTTACCATCAACTCCACAAAAACCTTTCAACCTAAGATTTACATCTCTACTAAGTCCATGTTTCCTTTCTTAGCTATGTTATGACAGCCTCTATCCATCTTTGACAACTCTGTTTCCTTTGGATGGAGGTCTCCACCACTATCTTTCCAATCCATTTTTAATTTGGGTTGGTGTCTCTTCTCCATCACATTATTGTTTCTTGCTTTTTGAGCACAAACACAATTTTTTTCTTTTCTTCTACCTTCTCACTTGGCTTTTTCAAAATGTAGCTAGCGTCCTTTCTTCCCATAGAATAAGGTATTTTGCTTAATTAGGAACACTCATCCAACTTTCTAGTAGAATCCTCCTTTGATTGGCATTTGCTAATGAATGATTCTCCTTTTTCACTTCTATTAGCCATCATTAAGGCTTTCTTCATGCTTCTTTAGCTCGGACTTTGCCTTCTTGAAAAAAAAAGGGGGGGCCTTGGTTGGCAAGTCAACATCGCTTGCTCTTATGCTAATCCACCTTAGCACGAAGGTCTTTATGTATCTTGCCTTTGCTTTGCCTCAAGTATGTTTAACTTTCTTAATTCTCTTTAACTACTTCTTCTCTTTTTCTTCAAACTTCCTTTATCTTCACCTGGGAGATCAAATTCATCAAACACTTAGAATTTTTCATACAACTTTTCTTTTAGATGATTTACCTTTTTTTCCAGCTTGGTTATTTTTGTGTAAACAAAGCCCTTAACTTTAATCTGAAGTTGTTGCAATCGACTCATCCTTCTTCCTCTATCTATTGATTCCTCATCATTTAAAGATTCTTAATTATCATCTATTTAGCAACCAGTAGATCCTTTGTAGCCCCATCATTAAGAATCATCATCACTTTTTCCTCTCAAAATCTCTTCATCCAACTTGCTCAGAGAATTCCTTCTTTTGGTTTTGAAAGAATTTCCTTTTTCCCTTTGGTATATGAATTTTCAACTTTAAAGTAGCTGGATTTGCTTTGTTCTTCCTCTTTGGGGACTACAGCTCATTCATCATCCTCACTGTTTTGCTTCTCTTCCTTTTGGGTAATCCATGGCAAAGTGTCTGATGCTCCATACCTGAGCCATTTTAAAGGTAATTCTTCTCTTTTGAAACTTTCCCTTTTCCTTTTCTTTAATTCTTGGTTGATGTAGTCATGACTTCATTCTAACCTTAGTATTATTCTTTTCCTCCCTTCTTGGTCTTTAATCTTTAATTTTCCCATTGCCTTAAAAGTTAGGTCCTTCTCCACCTTTAAACTTCTTTTCTCTTTTTTCATTGGGGCTATTTCTCATTTCATAAGCCACCAATATGTAGTGCAAGTCATCTAAAGGAAGCCTATTTTAAATCTTTATCTTTCATAAAAGAGACTTGGTGTTTGTAAGTTTCTGGTAAGGTTCTAAGTTATTTCCTTACCACAGTAGCATTGTGGGGATCTCCTCTCACACAAACTTTGATGAAGCATATTATTTCATGGACTCTTGTGAAGAACCAACATCCATAATTTTATCATTTTACTCTTTATTTTTTGTTTCTTTTCAAATTCCTTTTGGGGCCTTTTTTTTTCCTCCAAATTGTTGCTTGACTTCCTTCATTAACCTTGTCTCCTTATAAGATATTCTTTCAATTTTCCAAATTTGCTTGGTTTTGTGTTGCACCCATCAACCTTTTAGTGAATTCTTTATAAAACAGGGAGACATATAAGACATTTCTCACTTTCCATCACACTCCCAAGTTTCTTCTTATTAGTTTAGCATCATTTAGGATCACCTTTAGCAATTAAGGATTGAAGCCACTAATAGTTAAGACTCAAAAGACATTCAAGGACCAAGGAACATTAGATATGGAAAACATTCTATCTTCATAATGATAATTTTGTCCATCAAATGTAGGATCCATTTGCGTGTTGACACGTTACGCTATCATAATCTCAAGTAGTCTAGTAAAAAATAAAATTCACACAAAATGCACAAACTTTCACTTTAAAGCAGAAAAATTGGATCAAACAGGATAAATTAGGACTTTAATACCACTAATAAGTACCGTTTTAGGGTTCATACTTGAGAGGAGGGGTCAATTAATATGAGATATTACCCTTTTTACAAATTGATCTGGATTTAAACCTTGTGATTTAGTTTAAACTTAATGATCCAATTTTTTTATCTCTTTTTGTGTAGAGTGGATGGTTACGGATATCAATCACACATAAGTTACCAAAAAACACACGATAATTTTTAAAGTAGTTCAACCACAATATGTAAAATACATCTACAGTGTTGATAAGATTTACTCCTAAATCACAGTAATCCATTCTTGTTAATCCATGGGAATACAATCTGATTATGGAAAGGATCACTTCTTTAACCACTTATGGAAGGGTATTCCACCCTATTTTTTCAATAAATTTATTAAGAGTTTTATGGTAAAATGTTTCTTAAAAGAATGATCACTCGATTGTGTACAGATTGCTAAAGCAGAATAGGATTTAGCAACAATGTGCATGCAAATAGCATTAACAGTGGACAACATTAGCAAACACACATGGATAGCTACATCAACAAGTACAAACAACATTAGCATACACGCAAGTAACACCAATAGCAAGTGAAACAACATTAGTAGTTGAATTAGTGCTGTCTGTAGGGCACTGCTACTATTATCTGTGTGCACTACTAATGCTATCACACGCACTCTTAATGCTGCCGTAGGCACTATTTAATTGTTTTTCCATATGCACTATTCGCTCCGTATGTGCTATTGTGTCTGTTTCTGCTTGCTATCTGCGTTGCACTAATTAATGTTATCTGCATATGCTGGTTCACTGCTGCCTTATTGTCGCACATCTTGTACTTACTGTTTGCAGGCACTATGCCCGCTATCTCCACAAGCTGTGACTTGTCCACACACGTTTGCGGCTGCTATTCACATGTGTTGTTTCTGCTATTGAGTGCTTCCTAACTACTTGTCTACTTTATGCCGCTATTGCGTATTTGCCCACACTGTTGCTATTTCCCTTTACGCCATTTGCATTACTATCTTTGCCACCACTGTTTACCGTTTACTGGTGCACCACTGTTGCTGCGCAGTTCGTTGCTGGTTGCAAGACCCTTTATGTGTTGCTCCACCTCCTTTCTTGGTTTGTCTTCCTTGCCTGCTTTGTTGGTTTGCATAGTGTGGCTATACCTTGGTGATGGTTTACTTGGTGCGGGTGTTGCCTTGTTTGATAAGAATCATTTAGAGGATGATGGCCGGTTGAAAGGGCCAATGGATGCAAAGAGGTCCATTGCACATTTCAGAAGGCTTAATAAACAAGCTTAAGAGCTTCAATGGATGCAAAAGGTCCATTGCACATTTCTAAAAGGCCCAATTAACACGAGCTAAAGCCACAAAAGATTTTTAAGAAGCACTAAATAGGCTTTATTTGAGGACATCAGGCCAAACCAATGTTTCAAATAGTGCTGAAATTCAAAGTTTGGACAAAGAGTAAAAGCCTAATTTAATATAATTGCAGTTACTTGATGGCTCATACCTAAGTAATAACATTCCACTCTAAATAGAAGTTTATTGTTTGTGTTGGAATTTGTCCTTGTTAGGAATTTTCTCCAAATAAGGATTTTGCTGCTAAGTAGGAATTTGTGGGCCTCTTTCTAAGAATTGCTATCTTAGCCTATAAATAGTCATCCCTTGTCAACTCTAAAAAATCATACAACTTTGAGTGAAATAAGAAAGTAAGGTTTTTCTTCCCTCGGTTGTTTTGAGACTTAGAAAACTATCAAAATCTATTTCTTCTTTGTTGGTGTTCTAATCGACTTCATCACTCCCAATTCCTTTTCTTGTTCTGGAAGTGTGGTCGTCCATATCCTTCTTAAATACCTTAGGTTCGTGTTCCTTACGAATGTTGGGTCTAGGGTCTTCTGTTATTAACTTTTGGTTTTAAGCTTCTTGGTTGTTCTTTAATTCCTGTGTTGCGTTGGTCTCCAAGCCACGTCTTTTTGGGGTTTTTCCACATCACCTTGGTAGTTGTTGTTGGTGTGGTATATTGTGTTAGACGTGTGTGTGTTATTGTACTTGTATTACCCTTTTGGACCTATAAGGGACGTTTTGTTCTGGTTACACCCTCCTGAACATGCAAATTGATGTGTGTTGGTTTACTAGAAAGCCTTCTTTTGGATGTGCTGGACATGGTACTAATGGTTTGCTTGAAAAGCCTCTTGGTGTTGGTGGTCAGCTCTGCTATTTCATCTTTGTATAGGGCTTTTGTTATGCCGTATGACTATCTTGTTGAGGGTCTGTTGGTGTGGGCAGGATAGCTTTACCTTGCTCGACTGCACCTTACTGTTTCTCCTTAGTGACTGTTGCACTCTTCTTGGCCAGTTGCCTTGCCTTACCATTTACTCAATTTTTGCAACCTCTATTCTCTTGTAAAGATGCATAGAGTATTTTATAAAACTTGATATTAGGGCTACATTGTCAATCAAGGTCATTCATTAGATTTCCTAAGTTCACCCCTACAATCAACATGACTATATTTTGAGCCTTAAAATTTTATGTTGTCAATTGTCAACGGTCAATTCTTTCCTTATTAGGGTTTGCCTTGTCATCACCGATTTTCCCAATGACCTTTCTGCATTCTCAACGACCATTCATAACCCCTTAAAATCAACACATAAAATCATGTGAGGATAGTGTGACAACAAATCCTAACATTAGCCATTGAAGATAACATCAACATTAGCCCTATCAGTGAGGATATTGCAAACTACTTTTTGTACAAGTATCTGAACTCTAATGTTAATCCCATACGACAATGAAGAAACAACTTTTAGAACCCTAAAACCTTTAGGGACAAACGGGAGGAAAATTACAAGTAACCCAATGTACTAAACATCATGTATCTAACCATGTTGTGAATGGTATTTATAGGGATTGTGATTCTAGAAATGCTTTTAAAGTGATTGTGCCAATTCAAATATGAATTTTCATTTTAGCCATTATATTTTTTAAATTTCATATATTTTGACTTTCATAAAGTTTTGTCCAATAAATTTCAACTGAGTTCTACTTGATCCTTCATTTTTATATTATTTCTCCAATTATCCTTATGTGTATGACCTATTTAAAATTGAACATAATGGTAATCAATATGAATTATAATCCTTAGGAAGATTAGATTAATTTAAAACTTTTTTAATTTTATGTTAATTCTTTATTAATCAATTCATATTCATAGGATCAAGATTAACATTTAGTACGTATTATACCACCCAAATTTAGGACTGGATAAAGTGGTTTGACTAATCCTTTTAATACATAGTCTTCTTAATTGTAATTTAATCCTTTTTTATACTAATATTCTAATTTAGACAGAGTATCTTAATCTAGTATCTAACTCCATTACTTTTTTAATTTATTAGTTTTTAAACATTAATATGGTCATTGATTTCATGAAATGAGATCATTAACTTACTCATGAATAATCATTCCATCTTATTGAAGGATTTCTTCAAATTAATACTTATCAGGAGAAAAATGAAACATTTTTCCGATGATTACTTTATAGGTGATGAATTCCTTTACTTGATTTAGTTCGACTCTCACCATATAATGTCATTATATTTTCAACTTCATCTCGATTATGAGTTAAAGACCTATAAAGGAAGATCTTTAAAGTAAATTGATTCGTATATGAGATACTTGGTGAACTTAAGGTCAAAGGATCACTGCACAATTTTCATGAGAAATTCTTTAGACACACAATATAATGTTCCATTTGAAAATTCTTATAACGGTCAATTTAATTGGAACTTGTTTCAACTAATTAAGCACTCATATGTTTGTTTAAGTACTACATACTTTAGGTTATGAGATTAACTATTTTTTCATTCATAAGAAAGAAATACATACATATATATATCTTATAACTTTTTATCAATTTCCCACTCTTGATTGATGCCATCAACTGAAATATTTGAAAAATAAATACTTTTGATGCAATAAGACATATCATAATTATAATAATCATATTAATATCTTTGCAAAGCATTATTTATTTTATTGACTTTATTTTTTAAAACTTTATCAATGATCTATATTATTATTATAAACCAATACTAAAACTAAAAGAAATGTCTTTAATTGATACCTATATATGCATGAAAATGTATTTATAATAGTATACATTGGATAATGATATTGGGATGATCCATGTTCTTACCACAAATTGAAAGCTTACACATGATAATTCTACCTAATTCCTTGCAAGTGAGACTCTCTTTATCCTTACAATATTTTTTTCATCATCTCTATGATGAAAACTCGAACAGATTCAAGCATACGATCTTGATTCAAATCATAAGACCGAGGTTCTCTTACTTGAATGACTCTATTGCTAGATTAGTACATTATTTTTAGCAAACTTAACAATGCTATGAAAATCTTGCTAAGTAAAATAGTGAATTCTTTAATCCACAATTTTTTGGTTTCATTAAATGATTTGCAAAAAAATATTACCTCCAAATATTGATGACTTACTTTATGTTAGAAACTTCCAATTTATAGTCTTATTATTTGGAATAATAAATTTGTTTAGAATATAATTTTAATTTTATCTTTAATATACCTAAAGTTATTTTTCCTTATAAGCATTGAACCTTTTAAGTTTATATTCTCCATAACTATAAAAATCATTCCTTAATACTAAAGAATCGTCTTTTACATATTGTTCCAATAACTATCATTTGAATCAATTCGTGAATGTATACTTAAATACATTTGTCTTATACATAATATGGCATACATGATACGATCTATTTATCATATCTCTCCTCTTAATTGGTGTCCATGGAGAGAATTATGTTATGTTAAAACATTCTTAGCAATATCTACTCAAAACTGAAACAACCAAAAACAACCGTTTAAATTTATATTTATAAACTTTTAATCATTTCAAATCTTTTCAAAAATGTAAACTACCTCTCTTTGTCTTTTATGGAGAATATTCTTGGGACTACCAAATGTTAATGGAATTAAATAATAAGTATATACTTTTCTATTAGTAATATATCATCCATATAAAGCATTAGAAAAAGTATTGGGCTCCCGTTAACCTTCTTCTAAACACAATATTCATCTACTCTTTGCTAAAATCAAACCTTTTGATCATTTTATTAAAGTACGATGTTTAAATTCTTTTAAAAACACACACGGTATTCATAATATTGTAGCAATAGTAAGCAAAACCTTTATGGACTTAAGCCATGACTATTAAGGGAAAAAGCTATTTTAAAGCCAAGTTTGGGCTTTTATTTTATAAGCTTTGATCTCTTAGTCTAGTCTTTGTTGTGACTATGCATAACATTTATGTTGCTTCTTTTTTATTCTTTAATTAAAGAGAATGGCACACCCCAATAGGTTTCCCTTTTGGTGCATTCCATTTCGAGAGTCTTTTTACAAATTAATGATACATGAAGTCCCACAAATATAGATTCATAGCCTTGAATTCATTATTAGAATTAATGTTCACACATTTGTTTTGTTTATAACTAGTGATATTCATCTTAAATGAGTAATACACCCATTTCATATTTCAAGGGAACTTATTCTCTTATATAGTTATGATACGTATCCTATTACATCCCACAAAGTTTCATGTCCCACATAATTGTGGGTGTTGAACCTTTTTTAGGTTCTATCTTTCTGGGTATTTCTACTATATAGGTAATGGTAGTTTAAACAAACCATCAACATGTAGAGAATTTATTGATTTATATTTTCACCCAAATAAACATTAAGAAATTCACACTAACAAGAATGAAAATTCTCCAGTGCCATTTCTCTATCACCAAGCTTTTTTGGGCTTATCCCATATTAATTTCTTTAACCCAAATCCCCATTTTAGCTTAAGCGGTCTAATTGAATTTTGATTACGCTCTTTATCCGTTATAATTGCTTTAAAACTTATTTTTGACAGACAGCCAAAGATTCCAAATGAAGTGAAAACAAACTCATCTTATTTAAAGAAAGAATCCAAGGTATGGCTTCTCTTGGCGTCGTTAAGTATTAGATTGAGAGCCTTAAAATGACTTGACAAAGAAGAGTCGGAAGAAGGAAGAGAGCTTAAAAAGGTTAATAGAAAGAGAAGCAAAAGTTATCCAATAGGAGGATGAGGAGGTGTTATTGTCAAAAGATGAAATTGTTCCCATGCAAATGATGACATTGTTGACTTCACAGGGAGAAGAGAAAATTGGTTAGACATTACTTAGCAGTGGCCAAGAACCTTA
The DNA here is from genome assembly GCA_021464305.1 of Kandelia obovata. Taxonomy (NCBI): domain Eukaryota; kingdom Viridiplantae; phylum Streptophyta; class Magnoliopsida; order Malpighiales; family Rhizophoraceae; genus Kandelia; species Kandelia obovata. The sequence continues at coordinate 3,788,488 of CM038483.1, read as the reverse complement.
ATATTGCCCAATTTTGGTGAAGATAAGAAGAGAACCGAGCTGGAGTGATGGGGTGAGTTGGTGTTGAATAAGATTAATAAACAATTGGACATTGGATCTAACTACAAGTAGATATTAGCTATTCTAAATCTATTAGTAGAGTTCACCCTATTTCTTCTTGTATCCATACCATTCACAAATTACGAAATGCCATAGTAAGGCGAAGATCGGAGTTGCATGAGATTCAAATAAATTTGCACTCAATAGAGAAGAAGTGTCTATTGTTCAATTACTTTATAGATTAATTGGATAGGTCTCGATTCAGAAGAAATGATCAAGGGAGAAAAGGGAGGGAGAGAAACAAAAGAGAAGAATTTTTTGAATTTTTGGAATCTTTTTATGAATTTTGAATTTTTTTGTATATATTTTTAATTAAATTACATGTCAAATGCATGTCTTTCAAATTATTGTACCATGATATGAGTTATTACACATAAGATGCACATTCATTTAGTTTGATAGCTTTTTTGTTTAGAATTATTTAATGGTAGGAATAATTTTTTTAAAAAAAAAACAAATTACAGAATTACAATTAAGATTCTTTTTTATTCATCTCATAGTGAACCAGTTTCCTATTTCTCCTTATTTGTAGTCAATCAAAATACATGTGGTCTAAATTAACCTTAACCACCAAACAACAAAAGATAAAGCGTTAAAAGTTTTAATCCTGTGACAATCCCTAAAAAAGAAAAGATCGATTAAAGGTTAAAAAATATAAGCACACGAGGTTATATATTAATTTACACATAGTCCTTGCCCAAGACCTAATAGTCTTGATGTAACAAATCACCAAGTTTCATTGCTTTTACAATTAGAAGGGATCAAACAATTATTGGATTTGATTGTCTAACACTAACAATAAATTGTGATTGATAATCAGACTTAGTAGGTCTCCTAATAATCCAATGCAAGAATTAATCATTAATAATATTATGCACAAAAAAGATTTTAAACTCAAAAGTAATAAAATCAAATAATTAAACACGAGTTATATCTCACATTATTCATTCCTAAACTTATATTTCCTTCAACCACTGTAGAGCATGGATGTTAACATGAAGAGAGTGAGAATAAGGCAGAAAGAAGGAGAGATAGATTGAGGTGTTGTGTTGTGTTTTTGGTAATCGTGTGTTCTTCCCCTTTACCCGCCAACCTTTTCCTCTTTATTATTTAATGGCCCTTCTAAAACCCTTAAAAAAGGCTTCCTAAATCAGAAAAAATTCAAGTCTATCTAACTAAGTTGAAAATATTAAAATAAAAACCAATACACTAAAAAAGTGTCTTTTTTATGGAATTCACCCATTCAAAATTTTCAAAATAAGAGTCTTTCAAATTCCACACATTAAAATTTGCAAGTATAAGAAACGGTTTATAATCATGGGTAGTACAATATATATATAAATTTAAGCCTAAATTTCCGATCTTTGAGTATAGCCTATATCTTTCAAATACAAACACAAAAGTATAAGCCTCTATCGTGAAACTTTTTCATAGCATCTTTAAATTCATTCTCAATTGGAACTCAAACCAGAGAGTTGTTTTCAAATTATGAAGTAGTGTCAAAATGTCCAAAATCACCTCCCATTAACTTTGTTTTGCACTTAATAGCTTTAATTGCATTGTTCAAATCAAAATATAAGAATAATGAGTGCAATTAAATTAAAAAGTATAAAAAATTGAATATTAAGGAGAAGAAATTTAACATTTACATTCTCATCAATATACACATTTTTTCCTCTACTAATATGAATAAGAAATTCATGCAGCAAACAATACACATATTAAATTCAAGAATGAATAATGATCTTTTGACAATTTGACCACAAAAAAAATCTCATGTTGGACATCTTCCTATAATTGAGGAAAGAAACAACCTATCCACCTAAATGACTAACCCACTGATAAAATTCACAACAAAAATTCAAGTTATTTCCAAGCAAGTTTTCATTAAATCTCATTTGACCACTAGTATGGCTTCTTCTCTCTTAAAGTTAGATTGTCAATGGTGAGCGAGACCTTGCCAAGTTCCCATTCTTGAAAATTGATACAAAATATATAGGTCTTCTTTGTTGCAGCAACCTTTATAACCTTTCGTGTATTATCATTGTGTAATTTTTCATCACTAGGAACAAATTCTACACCCAAGACTTCCCATTCAATAGGCATGTTCTACACATGAATTAGGCACAATGGCAAAACCATTAGGTTTACAATAATCAGAACAGAACAACCAAAAATGGAAAAACAAAATGGTTCCATATAGATTAAATTGATCAAAAAAGTATTTTCTCTGGATTATTCTAATGTCAAAAGGAATCTACTATACATAGGTAAAAGTTAAAAGTAATACCAACCTCAGTATATTGGGAATCCATTGTATGCTTTACAGCTAGTTTCACAATGATCTCATTAACAACATCATTTATTCCAATTAACTATTTTTTGCGAATTTTGTCATACTTGATTGGTTTTATGGTTAGCATCTATTGTACCTAGATAGGGGAAAAAAACCATAATGGCCCATTAACCACAAAGTGATGCAATAACATATGATAAGGAACATAATGCATAAAACTTTTCATACAATTTAACCTTAATCAAGTCTCAGCAAATATGGAAGAACCAACAAAGACAAAAATGTGTTATGAAACTAAAGATTTCTAATATATAACATAAAATAAAAAATAGCATGACCATTCACCTACCCATATATGATAACTCCAAGTGTTAAGCCTATCTTTGATGACTAATATTAAATTTGTTGTTAACAACATCTCACACTGTTATATGTGTTGATTTAAGGTTATGAATGTCATTGAGATGTAGAGAGGTCATTGGAAAAAATCAATGATTATAGGTCAACCCTGATGTTGAGAAGTCAATGTTGATCGTGACCCTAAATTTTAGAGGTCAAGATTGACTATTGACCGTTGACCATTGACTCTAAATTTTAGAACTCAAATCTGACCATTAATTGTAGGGTAACCTTTGGGAATTAACAATAACCATTGATAATCGTGTATCCCTAATCTCAAGGTTTTATAAATGCTCTATGTATCTTGCAAGAAAAAAGTGAGTTGTAGAAAATTAAGTAAATGACAAAGGCAAGGTAGTATGTCCCCGCACATTTAGAAGGGTATACCAACAGTAGTAGACGTCCCTGTAGGTCCAGGAAGGTATACTAGTATAAGTAGAACGTCTAGGATGTTTCCTTGCACTAGTAGCATGTTTAGGATGATGTACCTACATTAGCAAACATTTAAGGAAGTAGCCGCACCAATAAACATCACCAAGGCAACAACCACACCAACGAACTGACAAAGCAACCAAGGAAGACAAAACAGAAGGAGGTGGAGTAGCAGCACAAGGATCCTGCACTAGCAACCAACGCGCAATAGTAGGTGGTACACCAACAAACGCAGACAATGCACAGGGATAACAATAGTGGCTTGAGCAAACAACAATAATGTAGATGAATTATAGTAACGGTATGTGCAGACAACAATAGCACACTCGAATAGCAAGAATAGTGCGTGTGAACAGCAGTCGCAAATAGCATTAACAGCACACGCAGACAACAGCAAACAGACATGACAACATATACAGACAGTAGTGCATATGAACAACATTAATAGTGCATATGGATAATAGCAAACAACATTAGCAGTGCGTACGGACAATAGCAATAGTGTATGCAGAAAACATTAGCAATGCATGCGGATAGCATCGGCAACGTGTACAAATAGTATTAGCATAATGGTGATACTTTTAATCAGGTTTTAAGAATTTGAGAAATAAAGCAACTTTGCAATATGCATTTTTAAAGTCTGTCTCTTATACACATCTAGATGTGTATAAGAGACAGACTTTAAAAATGCATATTGCAAAGTTGCTTTATCTGTCTCTTATACACATCTAGATGTGTATAAGAGACAGCAACAGTACTCAGGGAAAGAATTCCATAGATAATAGGTAAAAAGAAATCGGTTTACAAACTTGCGAAAACCCCATAATTAAAAAATGTATAACCTTCCCAACAAATAACAATTAGCAAATTTTTTTTGACAAAAAAGAAGAAAAGAATGTAAGAACTTTAATCAAAAGTCAGTGACCACTTACTTGAAAAATACCACCAACATCCTAAGTAAGGCTCTTTGTGCAATAAATTTATGCTCACACAATAAATTACTATCTTGTAATAAGAATCACACTTTGCCTTTGGCTTTCACAAATTTTTAGGACTACTCATTATGTTGCTTTTTACATTAAGGTCTCCACCAAGTTATAGAAAGTATGCCTTCATAATCTTATTTCTGCTTATCAAACACTTAAACTCTCTTCATACAATTTCTTTGATGGTTGAGATTTAATGGTAGCTAAGATTTTCACTTGCAATTGCTATACTCAGAAGCATGTCCACACAAGATTATTTCTTTTCTCTTTCTACCAATTAAATGATCTTTTTTTTTTCTTTTTGGCTGTTTGGTTTTTGGTTTTCGAAAGCACAAATATAACTACATATTCATGCCCTATAGATATATGCAATAAATATCCATAAAGGCATCATGGCAATTGATTAGACCACATATTCCAGCAAGCACTCGCCTTATTGTTCAGGTTATACTTCTAAGGTTAGAGTCTAGAATCTAGAATTCGTATGGTAGATTACTTGTACATTTGAAGCACTATTTTTAGAAAAAAAATATCTAAACGATAACCACAAAAAATCTTAAAATCTATTAACTATCCAGTGCACGGACAAAAAGGGGAGGGCATTGAATTAGCACACCACCTCTGCTTCTCGCATACCACACGCATGGTCAATCCTACAGGCATCCTTTTGAACCAAAGCATGCCTCTATTGGCATGACTATTGCATTATTTGAATGATTAGTCAAAATGTTTTCTACATTCTTTTGTCATCATTACTTGTACCTATAGTTTTTTAAAATGCATGCAAGAATGTCAATGATAAAGAGGGAAAGACTCATTCTGTAACTGTAAAATAAATTTTTTCTTATTTTATTGAACATAGAAATGTCTTTCTAGCTAGATGTTATTCTAAAAAGATGTTAAATTGTATGCTTTAAGATTGATAATATTGCATTCTAAAAGTTTAATTCAATTTTTTTTTTTATTTTGCTTCTATTTTTTTTTTCAGTTGCATTCCCTGTATATCTAGTTTTTTACTACATAAGATATAATTCTAAATTACTTAAATGGATATTCAATGAATAATGAAGTTATTTTTATACTTTTTTCTTTTGCCTTGACACAATTGTTTCTAAATAAGCTGATGTAGAACAAAAATGAACCAAAGGATATAATAAAAGAGCAGCACAAGAATCTACCAGAAAACTCAAATTAAACTCAGGGATTTATCCTAAAATTAAACTCAATAATTAATGAATAGTTTGATTGACAAAGTTAATGTTGAATTTTATTTATAAAATGAGTTATAGGAAAAAAATGAAAATAAAAAAAAGAAAATTTATACTAAAAATGAGGAAGTTTCCCATATAATTTGAATAAGAATTAAAAATATCTTAAATAAGAAAATTTTATTAAATATATAAATAAAAATTTTTCAAATAAGAGAATTATAATAAGTGTATAAATAAAAATATTCTAAAAAGAAAGTATCCTAATTAGGCACAAAATAAGGTCCTATAGAATAGGAAATATCTTCCTTCATCAGTTGCTACATCATTCACCTTTAATTGAATAGAACTCAATTTTGTTAAGGTAGATGTGACCTAAGCATCTAGCAAAGTAGGAGTCAATAAATGAAAGGTATCTTAAGCAAGCCAAGTAGCATCAAAAGCTAGAGGTGCTTTTCATTGGACAAAATAGTGTTGAAATATGCTTTGAGAAGAAGCAATGTGTTCATCATTCAAGATAATCTTAATGTCATCTTAGGCATAATAGTTTATGTAACAAGACTAAGGCCAAAAAGAAAGCTCAAAAGTACATCATTGAGGCAATATATTCTCCACATTGAAGATAGAATTAATATTAAAGTTATTAGGCAAATTAAGTAAATATGTACTAGGTCTAAGTTTTTCAATGATGGAGTAAAAACCTATAACTCCAGCATGCAATTTGCAAACATTCAAAATGAATTCAAACCATGAAAAAATTAAAATGCTTTTCCTAAAAGTTGTACTATAGCAAGTTTATAATCAATACTACTTAAAGTAATTTTATGTTTGATATTAACATACAAATTATGAATATGTTTGGAAAATTTTTTAGTAGATTAAAAAAAAATGTCTAAGGAAGGGGAATAAGATTAACAGGTGTGCATGGACTGTAATCATAGATAATCTCAAGAGGACCTTTAGTAGTGGACCTATTAATAGAATTATTATGTTCAAATTCAATAGTTGATAAAATTATATCACCAAATTTTCTACACTAAAGCAATGTTTAGGTAGAGGAGAATACTCATTAAGAAACTTAACCCATGTAGCATGCTTAGTTTTTATTTTTTATTATTTTTTGTTTTTTTTGATAATTCAAATAGTGTAATATTTGATAATCAGAAAACAAAACAAAAAAAACTCTTAAAATAAACAATAATGCCTCTAATAGTGATATGACTAAACCACAATATAAAACTCTTTATCATAATTTTGAATATTTCTACTTTGCTTTATTGAGTTTTTTTGTCAAGAAATACAATGAGACATTCTTCCTAACTCAAGAATCCTCTTATACCAACCTTTACCATGTTACCAATAACTTTGGACACCTTGTTCAAGTTGAGATACTTCAAAATAAGAATTACATTAATTTGATTTTTTATGTCATTGAAAACTATAACAATTCTATTAAATCATTAAAATTCTCCTTTCTTTTAAACAATTAATGAATAAGGGTCATAATAGTGTAAATCCCTTGATTGACCTCTTAATATAAAGCAACAGCCAATGGAATTATGAATGCGTATTCTAGGGCTCTGCCTACGATCAAGCCTTGTCCCATTCATGCTGTAAGAATTCAGTTTATCCTATGGCTGGAATAGTTTTGTAGATGCTGAATAGTTAGGAAACTAACATATAATGACATGTGTATGTCTGTGAGAACTCGGCTGTGCCCCCTTAATCTGACGAAGAATTCACGTGATTCAATATAATGTAGCTCTTAGATCCTATATTCCAGACTGAATTTTTACTTACCTTCCATAATTTAATTGCATGTAAGGTGATAAAGCCAAAAATGAATAAGAAGACATAGAACTGACCTTCATAGTAAGACATAAGAATAAACCCTATATGCTATACCTAATTAGAATGCTGAGCTAGACATCCTTCAGCTAAAACCCAAAATTTGCCCAAAACTTGTGACAATTCTAGCAGAGCACCGCGGAGAGGTCACCCCAGTGCAGCCTGGGGGAACTTCTGCACCAGCCCGCAACGCTGCCTGCTGGTACAACTGCAGCAGACCGACGACGCACCTCCACAGCTGCGGCAGCCCCGAACAGCGCAAAAAGGTAATTAAGTTGATGAATAGTCATGTGGCAAAAAAGTCCCATTACAAGTCCAAATGAATAAAGATTTTGATGTTACTCCAAGTAATACTGTGTGTGTAATGAATAATATATCATGTATTATGAATGATTATGACTGTGGTGATATCAAAATATCGATAGATCTTATTAATTCAAAAATTGAACCTATATGTTATGGTCCTCAGGATCTTATTGATTCTTGGATCATCCTTTATCTTGATTTTATCACGATAAATAAATTTAGTTCCAATTAAACATCTTTGTTATTGAGTGTGAATATATTAATCTATGTGAATAGTTATGTGCAAAGTTTTTATTACAATAACAAAAGATTAAAGAACTTGATGTATTCAGGTATTTATTCTTATAGTTAAGAAATCTTCAATTCTTCGTAACCTCAAGAAGAATTTTCTTAAAGTGGAAATCATTATTATGTGAGCAAATGTATAACAAGAGGTCATTGAATAAATCCAACTAATAACGACACTTAAGAAATCCAACTAGTTAAAGATGATGATATAGATGATATGTGGTATAACAAACTAAGATTATCCGTAGTTTGCAGTCACAAAAGGCTGTGACTAAAGATTTTGAATGAAAGCCAATGATAAAAAAAACATACAAATACTATTTGTTATCTTGAAATGAAGGGTTTTACAACTTCAAATGGCAAAAAAGAGTTAAAGCAGTTGGCACATTATAAGAAAGCCAAAAGTTAGTACTTAGAAGCAATATGAAAGCAAGAGTTATACGAAACAATTTTTAATCTTACTAATTATATGATAAATTTGTATGAGAAACTCCATTCATTGAAGCAATAAGGGTATCTGTTGGACTCATCAGTAATTCACTTCATATAATATGAATTGCAAGAAGAACAACACACTATAGTGAATCAGACTCATATAAGTTGTGTTTGTTTGATCATTCTATTAGAAAAAAGTGATTATGTTTATCTTAATCTTAAAGAATCAATATGATTTAATAATTAAAAAAAAAAAGTTTTGCAATACAAAACTATGGATTAAGTAATGAAAAAATTTAATGAAAGATGGAAATAAAGGCTTTTAGAATAATTGAATAAGTAAAAAAAGTAATTAAAAAGAGTTGCCCAAAAATATTAAAGGCAATATTGGAAATGTTGCTACTATTGATGAGTGAAAAGGGTAAAATTTAGCATGATCTAGTATTGAAATTCAACTCTAGTAAAGATATCTTTGAAGCTAATACAACTTGCAAACTTGATATTTTTATGTGCAAAAAAGGGAACATCACTCTTACTATTACTTGCAATAAATGGTGACTTTGACAAGTTTATTAAATAAGAGAAAAATTAGAAAACCTTGTATATGATGAATATAATTGAAGAGAAAGAGGATATTTATGTGTATCCAATCTAAAGAGAGTCCTTAGTAGGCAAAAAGTATATTACAGTCCACACGGTCGTCCCTTTGAGATTATCTATGATTACAGTCCATGCACACCTGTTAATCTTATTCCCCTTCTCTTCAGACATTTTTTTTTAATCTACTAAAAAATTTTCCAAGCATATTCATAATTTTGCATGTTAATATCAAACATAAAATTACTTTAAGTAGTATTGATTATAAACTTAGCTAAGTACAACTTTTAGGAAAAACATTTTGATTTTTCATGGTTTGAATTCATTTTTGAATGTTTGCAAATTGCATGCTCGACGAGGCTATAAGGTGAGGTTTTCTAGAAGCTCTAACGCCAGGTGCACGTACGCTCATCATATAACCAGTGTGCTGCCAAGAGATCACGTGGTTCGCAGTAAGCATATGATACATGCCGTTACTCGCAGGGGTGTAGTATCGTCAATCGATCTGAGATAATGATAGGGTCTTGCAGATCGACGCTATATCTGAGAGTATGATTTATGTTCGCGCTTACATTAGGATGGCGAGTTTATGTCACATCGTAGTACGAAGTTGCAGTACATCTTCTATGCTTTAATTGTGGAGAAATATATTGATCATCACTCAATGATGTACTTTTGAGCTTTTTTTATATTATTTTGCTTTCCTCTTTAGGGCGTCATAGGCAGCAACGCTCACGTTGATATACATGTCTTATTAAGCCCAAGATGAACTTGAAGCAGATTGTAGCACACTTTCCTATGTTTTTAAATTGGAGATCAGCTAATCACATTGCACGTTCTTCGTTGATACGAGTAGATCATATCTTCAATGCTGCAGCACGCAATTGAAATGTTCGCGTCCAATCTGCATTAGCAAAAGCGTAATCTCCTAGTTTCTTGATCAAGCTTGTAGAAGCAGGTTCAGATGCGAAGCGACTAGCCATCCGTGTCCACTCGCTCGCGAGAGAAGTACTTGGTGACTGTTTCCAGTGAGCTGTACGAATCTGGACATCCCCTACGTTAGTCTTGCTGTAGTAATCCTGGGTCGCATCTACCTCAACGGAAATGAGTTCTCTTCAATTAAAGGTAAATGATGCAGTAACTGATGAAGGAAGATATTTCCGATTCTATAGGACCTTATTTTGTGCCTAATTAAGATTCCCTTTTTTAGAATATTTTCATTTACACACTTATTATAATTCTCTTATTCAAAAAACTTTTATTTATATTTTTAATAGAATTTTCTTATTTAAGATATTTTTAATTCTTATTCAAATAATATGGGAAACTTCCTCATTTTTAGTATAAATTTTCTTTTTTTTGTTATTTTCATTTTTTTCCTGTAACTCATTTTATAAATAAAATTCAACATTAACTTTGTCAATCAGATTATTCATTAATTATTGAGTTTAATTTTAGGATAAATCCCTGAGTTTAATTTGAGTTTTCTGGTAAATTCTTGTGCCGCTCTTTTGTTATATCATTTGGTTCATTTTTGTTGAGTCTTTCCCTCTTTATCATTGACATTCTTGCATGCATTTTAAAAAACTATAGGTACAAGTAATGATGACAAAAGATTATAGAAAAAGTTTTGACTGATCATTCAGATAAGGCAATAGCCATGCCAACAGAGGCATGCTTTGGTTCAAAAGGATACCTGTAGGACTGACCATGCGTGTGGTACGCGAGAAGTAGAGGTGGTGTGCTAATTCAATGCCCTCCCTTTTTTGTCTGTGCACTGGATAGTTAATAGATTTTAAGATTTTTTGTGGTTATCGTTTTGATATTTTTTGTGTAAAAATAATGCTTTAAATGTACAAGTAATGTACCATACAAATTTTAGATTCTAAACTCTAGCCTTAGAAGCATAACCTTAACAATAAGGCGGGTGCTTACTGGAATATGTGGTCTAATCAATTGCCATGATGCCTTCATAGATATTTGTTGCATATATCTATAGGGCATGAACTGTCTCTTATACACATCTAGATGTGTATAAGAGACAGCCGTTTAGATATTTTTTGTGTAAAAATAATGCTTTAAATGTACAAGTATTGTACCATACAAATTTTAGATTCTCAACTCTAGCCTTAGAAGCATAACCTTCACAATAAGGCGGGTGCTTACTGGAATATGTGGTCTAATCAATTGCCATGATGCTTTCATAGATATTTATTGCATATATCTATAGCTGTCTCTTATACACATCTAGATGTGTATAAGAGACAGTTTATTGTGTGAGCATAAATTCACTGCACAAAGAGCCTTACTGGGGATGTTGGTGGTATTTTTTAGGTAAGTGGTCACTAACTTTTAATTGAAGTTCTTATATTCTTTTCTTCTTTTTTGTGAAAAAAAAAATTTGCTAATTGCTATTTGTTGGGAAGGTTACACATTTTTTAATTATGGGGTTTTGGCAAGTTCATAAACCGATTTCTTTTTACCCATTATCTATGAAATTCTTTCCCTGAGTACTGTTGATCTTTAATCTTTGTGATCTCTTATATGCTTTGTCTTATCTTGTTCTTTGCAAAATTTAAAAAATTTACCTTCATTTCAACCTATTGAGATTAACTTTAAAAATGCATACTGCAAAGTTGCTTTATTTCTCAAATTCTTAAAACCTAATTAAAAATATCACCTAATAACCACTCTTCCTCCCTCATGAAACATCCTGAATTGAACAATAGCATGACTTTTGTATACCAAGAGCCTGTTAAGTCGTCATAATATGTAATGGAGTTACCTGTAGTATAGAAAAATGAGGAATAAGAAGCTACATGCAACCTAAATATAGGGTTTTAATTGTAAAACTTCCAAAATCATTGTACAATATTATTTGGTGTAGAAATTTCATTTATCCTTAGATTGTCGCTGCTTGGAAGCCTTTGGTGAAGAAGCTAGGATTACAAAAATCCATCTGTTAAATTGCCCACCTTTATGATGCAAGTACGAGAATTCTAATCTTCATTTCCATTGCATTCTTTTCATGATTCTGATTTGTATCGCTATTCCAAGCATACCTAATGTTCAACCAAGCTTTCAATTGATGGTAAAAAATTTCTCTAATTCTTGTCCGAAACAATCTTAACACTAGCATATGATGACTAACCCTAAAACTATAGGTGTTCTTGTAAAAGCATTTTTGGTTTTCCCCTGCTCTATTGTTTTTGGTATTGATATCTTTCAAATGATGGTAAATCAACAAGTTCACTGATAATGTATTTGGTGATGAGGACCGTTGTGAAATATGTTCTTTTTACAAATTAATTCAGATTTAACCTCTATAACTTGTTAAAACTGATAATCTAATTTTTTTTATCTCTTCTTTATGTAAGAGTGATCGCACGAATATTAATTACATGCAAATACTGAAAAACACATGATAATGTTTACGTAGTTCACCTGTAATGTGTGAGTTACGTCCACGATATGATATGATAACTCTTAAATCACACAATTCACTCTTATTATCAAGAGATACAGTATGGTTGTGGAAAAATCACTTCTTAACCACATGTAGAAGGACTACTCCTTAATCAGTTACAATAATCTCTCGATCAAAGAGTTGATTTCCCTATCACTTTCAAGGTATCTCACTTTGTTTTTCAATAAATTTATCAAGATTTTATGATAAAACCTTTCCTAGAAAACAATCACTCAATGTGTACAGACTACTAAAGCAAAATATATATCTTCTCCATCTTTTGTTGCGAGTGTTGTTTCACTTGTTGTCGGTGTTGCCTGGACATTATGCTAATACTATCTGTAGGCATTGCTGTTGCTCTCCACGCACACTGCTAATGTTGTCTTCATACACTGTTGCTATTGTCCGTGCGCACTACTAATGTGGTTTGTTGTTATCCATACGCACTATTAATGTTGTTCATACGCACTATTGTCCGTATATGTTGTCATGTCTGTTTGCTGCTGTCTGTGTGTGCTGTTAATGTTGTTTGCACACGTTGTTACTGCTGCCTGTTATTCGCAGGCGTTGTGCCTATTGTTCGCATGTGTTGTGCCTGTTGTTCGCATGTGTTGTCATTTATGGGTTGGTGAATGGTCATGCTATTTTTTATTTTATGTTATATATTAGAAATCTTTAGTTTCATAACACATTTTTGTCTTTGTTGGTTCTTCCATCTTTGCTGAGACTTCATTAAGGTTAAATTGTATGGACATTTTTATGCATTATGTTCCTTATCACATGTTATTGCATCACTTTGTGGTTAATGGGCCAAAATTGATTTTTTCCATTATCTAGGTACATAGATGCTAACCAAAATCCAATCAAGTATGCCAAAATTCCGCAAAAATGGCTAATTTGAAATAATCGATGTTGTTAATGAGATCATTGTGAAACTAGCTGCAAAGCATACAATGGAATTCCTAATTACTGAGGTTGATTTACTTTTTAACTTTTACTTATATATAGTAGCAATCCTTTTGACATTAGAATAATCCAAGAGAAAATCTATTTGATCAATTTAACTAGTATGGAACCATTTTGTTTTTTCATTTTTGGGTTGCTTTGTCTCGATTATTGTAAACCTAATGGTTTGCCATTGTGCCTAATTCATGTGTAGACATGCCTATTGACATGGGAAGAGATGTGTATAAGAGACAGACATAGTCCTTCCTAAGACCTACTAGTCTTTGATGCAACAAATCACCAAGTTTCATTGCGTTACAAATTAAAGGGATCAAACAATTATCTGTCTCTTATACACATCTAGATGTGTATAAGAGACAGGCTTTGATCTATACATAGTCCTTCCTAAGACCTACTAGTCTTTGATGCAACAACTGTCTCTTATACACATCTAGATGTGTATAAGAGACAGACTATGTATAGATCAAAGCTATGAATCTATAGTGGCTGTCTCTTATACACATCTAGATGTGTATAAGAGACAGGCTCTACATGGTTGAAGGAAATATACGTCTTGGAATGAATAATCGTGAGATATAACTTATGATTATTATTTGATTTATACTTTAAGTATTGAATTTTTTTTGTGCATATATTATTATGATTGTCTTGCATTGATTATTTGGAGATCTACTAGTCATTTAATCATTACAATTTAATGTTAGGTTAGACATCAAATCTATAATTGTTTGATCCCTTTAGTTTGTAAAGCAATGAAACTTGGTGATTTGTTACATCAAAGACTAGTAGGTCTTAGGACTGTCTCTTATACACATCTAGATGTGTATAAGAGACGGGCATACAATGGAATTCCTAATTACTGAGGTTGATTTACTTTTTAACTTTTACTTATATATAGTAGCAATCCTTTTGACATTAGAATAATCCAAGAGAAAATCTTTTTGATCAATTTAACTAGTATGGAACCATTTTGTTTTTTCATTTTTGGGTTGCTTTGTCTCGATTATTGTAAACCTAATGGTTTGCCATTGTGCCTAATTCATGTGTAGACATGCCTATTGACATGGGAAGAGATGTGTATAAGAGACAGACATAGTCCTTCCTAAGACCTACTAGTCTTTGATGTAACAAATCACCAAGTTTCATTGCTTTACAAATTAAAGGGATCAAACCTGTCTCTTATACACATCTAGATGTGTATAAGAGACAGATAATTGTTTGATCCCTTTAATTTGTAAAGCAATGAAACTTGGTGATTTGTTGCATCAAAGACTAGTAGGTCTTAGGAAGGACTATGTATAGATCAAAGCTATGAATCTATAGTGGACTTCATGTATATTAATTAAGTAAAGATTTCAATGAATACACCTAAAAGGAAACCTATTGGGTATGCGTATTTCTTTAATTAAAAAAAAAAAGAAAGTAAACATAAATGTTATGCATACTCACATAAGACTAGACTAGAAATCAAAGGCTACAAATAAAGCCACAAACTTGGCTTTAATTATAGCTTTTTCCCTTATAGTCATGCTTAAGTCCATAAAGGTTTTGCTTACTATTGCTACATATTATGAATATGTGTGTTTTACAGAATATAAACATCTACTTTAATAAAATGATCCAAAGGTTTGATTTTAGCAAAAGAATAGATGAATATTGTGTTTAGAAGAATGTTAACGGAAGC
>CM038483.1:3733791-3754568 GCA_021464305.1 Kandelia obovata | reverse complement strand
GGATGTTTAGTTCACATTCCGTTAGGTAATCATAAGCATAAGGTTTATTTTTATATCTTCCTATAAATGTAGTTTATGTCTTCTTAAGTCATTTTTGGCTTTATCACCTTAATGCAATTAATTATGGTAGGAAAATTATGTAAATTTTTGAATATAAAGGTAAGAACATTATCTTGAATCACATGAATTTTTACATTAAGGGCACTAAGCTAAATTTCAAAGACATGCAACATGTCATTAATTCACATCTACAAAATCTTTCACATCATAAAATGAATATTAATGAATATGAGAAGTTGAATAGGCAAGTAGAATAACATATACTTTCATGATTTGGTTGCTTTTATAAGAGGTCAATTAAGGGATTTAACACTGTTATGATACTTATCATTGATTGTTTAAAGAAAGAAGAATTTTAATGATTTAATATAATTGTTATAGTTTTCAATGACATGAAAAATCAAATCAGTGTAATTTCTATTTTGAGGTATCTCAACTTGAACAAGGTGTCCAAAGTTATTGGTAACATGGTAGAGGTTAGTATAAGAGAAGTCTTGAGTTAGGAAGAATGTCTCATTGCATTTATCGACAAAAAACTCAATAAATCAAAATAAAAATATTCAAAATTATTATAAAGAGTTTTATATTGTTGTTTAGTCATATCTCTATTATAGGCACTATTGTTTATTTTAAAAATTTTTTTTGTTTTGTTTTGTGATTATCAAGTATTGTATTATTTGAATTCTCAAAAAATAAAAAATAAAAAATAAAACTAAGCATGCTACATGGATTGAGTTTCTTAATGAGTATTTTTCTATACCTAAATATTGCTTTAGTGTAGAAAATAAAGTTGCTTATACTCTTAGTTGAGCTGTTTGTACCCTTTAAATGATAAATGTTTATATCATAGGATTTGAAAGATTACATGAAAAGTACCTTACATATCTTGATTTTGGCTATATATTTTAATTTGTTAATGATGAAAATATATTGATTTGTAATTTATGATAGTTATTTATTTAGAACTTACAAGTTATACATATTTTGTACAACATTTTGTGACTTTATTTTATGGGAAATGCATACTAGTGGGTTAGCTAGTCATTTAAAAAGGAATAAGACCATTGCACTATTTGATTATAGGTTCTACTAACCTTGCATTCAAAAGAATATGTCTAAAGTGTGTCATAGTGCCACATTTGTCAAGTTGCTAAAGTTAAAAAAGCATAACACTAGTGTGTATACTCAACCTCCTATTCCATATCCATATTAGTGTGATGTAAGCATTGATTTATCCTTGGTTTGTCTAGAATAACTTATGGTCATAATTTTATTCTTCTTGCTGTTGACAAATTAGAATAGCTCATTTCATTCTCTACAATAAGTCCACTAATGTGTCACATGTTGCCAAGCTAATTTTTAGACAAGTTATCATTTGCAACTAAAGTAGTTAAATTGATCAATTAGTTTGAAATTTTTATTTGCATTATACCCTTAAATAGATAGTCAAACTAAGGTAATTAATTAAAAATTTGATCCTCTTAAAAGGTCCACTCCTAAAGGTCCTTTTAAGATTATCTATGATTATAGTCCATGCACACCTATTAATCTTATTCTCCTTCCTCAGACATTTTTTCTTTTTAATCTACTAAAAACTTTTCCAAGCATATTCATAATTTGCATGTTAATATCAAACATAAAATTACTTTAAGTAGTATTGATTATAAACTTGCTACAGTACAACTTTTAGGAAAAACATTTTGATTTTGTCATGGTTTGAATTCATTTTGAATGTTTGCAAATTGCATGCTCGAGTTATAGGTTTCTACTCCATCATTGAAAAACTTAGACTTAGTACATATTTACTTAATTTGCCTAATGACTTTAATATTAATTCTATCTTCAATGTGGAGAATATATTGTCTCAATGATGTACTTTTGAGCTTTTCTTTTTGCCTTTTAGTCTTGTTACATAAATTATTATGCCCAAGATGACATTAAGAATATCTTGAATGATGAACACATTGTTTCTTCTCAAAGCATATTTCAACACTATTTTGTCCAATGAAAAGCATCTCTAGCTTCTAATGCTACTTGGCTTCCTTAAGATACCTTTCGTTTATTGACTCCTACTTTGCTAGATGCTTAGGTCGCATCTACCTCAATGGAATTGAGTTCTCTTCAATTAAAGATAAATGATGCAGTAACTGATAAAGCAACATATTTCTTATTCTATAGGACCTTATTTTATGCCTAATTAGGATACTTTTTTTAGAATATTTTCATTTACACACTTATTATAATTCTCTTATTCAAAAAAACTTTTATTTATATATTTAATAGAATTTTCTTATTTAATATATTTTTAATTCTTATTCAAATTATATGGGAAACTTCCTCATTTTTAGTATAAATTTTCTTTTTTTTGTTATTTTAATTTTTTTCCTGTAACTCATTTTATAAATAAAATTCAACATTAACTTTGTCAATCAAATTATTCATTAATTATTAAGTTTAATTTTAGAATAAATCCCTGAGTTTAATTTGAGTTTTCTGGTAGATTCTTGTGCTGCTCTTTTATTAGATCATTTGGTTTATTTCTGTTGAGTCTTTCCCTCTTTATCATTGACATTCTTGCATGCATTTTAAAAAACTATAGGTACAAGTAATGATGACAAAAGATTATAGAAAAAGTTTTGACTGATCATTCAAATAAGGCAATAGTCATGCCAATACAGGCATGCTTTGGTTCAAAAGGATGCCTGTAGGACTGACCATGCGTGCGGTACACGAGAAATGCTTTTTGTCTGTGCACTGGATAGTTAATAGATTTTAAGATTTTTTGTGGTTACCGTTTAGATATTTTTTGTGTAAAAACAATGCTTTAAATGTACAAGTAATGTACCATATGAATTTTAGATTCTAGACTCTAACCTTAGAAGCATAACCTCAACAATAAGGCGGGTGCTTGTTGGAATATGTGGTCTAATCAATTGCCATGATGCCTTCATAGATATTTATTGCATATATCTATAGGGCATGAATATGTAGTTATATTGTGCTTTCGAAAACCAAAAACCAAACAGCAAAAAAGGTCATTCAATTGGTAGAAAGAGAAAAGAAATAATCTTGTGTGGACATACTTCTGTGTATAACAATTGCAAGTGAAAATCTCAACTACCCAAAATTAGTATTGAGTATGCTAGAACATTGAATCTCAACCATCAAAGAAATTTTATGAAGAGAGTTTAAGTGTTTGATAAGCATAAATAAGATTATGAAGGCATACTTTCTATAACTTGGTGGAGACCTTAGCGTAAAGAGCAACATAATGGGTTGTCATAAAAATTTGTGAAAGCCAAAGGCAAAGTGTGATTCTTATTACAAGATAGTAATTTATTGTGTGAGCATAAATTTACTGCACAAAGAGCCTCACTGGGGATGTTGGTGGTATTTTTTAGGTAAGAGGTCATTAACTTTTCATTAAAGTTCTTACATTCTTTTCTTCTTTTTTGTCAAAAAAAAATTTGCTAATTGCTATTTGTTGGGAAGGTTACAAATTTATAATTATGGGGTTTTGGCAAGTTCATAAACCGATTTCTTTTTACCCATTATCTATGAAATTCTTTCCTTGAGTATTGTTGATCTTTCATCTTTATGATCTCTTATGTGCTTTGCCTTCTCTTGTTCTTTGCAAAATTTAAAAAATTTACCTTCATTTCAACCTATTGAGATTAACTTTAAAAATGCATATTGCAAAGTTGCTTTATTTCTCAAATTCTTAAAACCTGATTAAAAGTATCACCTAATAACTACTCTTCCTCCCTCATGAAACGTCCTGAATTGAACAATAGCATGACTTTTATATACCAAGAGCCTGTTAAGTCGTCATAATATGTAATGGAGTTACTTGTAGTATAGAAAAATGAGGAATAAGAAGCTACATGCAACCTAAATGTAGGGTTTTAATTGTAAAACTTCCAAAATCATTGTACAATATTATTTGGTGTAGAAATTTCATTTATGCTTAGATTGCTACTGCTTGGAAGCCTTTGGTGAAGAAGCTAGGATTACAAAAATCCATCTGTTAAATTGTCCACCTTTATGATGCAAGTACGAGAATTCTAATCTTCATTTCCATTGCATTCTTTTCATGATTCTGATTTGTATCGCTATTCTAAGCATACCTAATGTTCAACCAAGCTTTCAGTTGATGGTAAAAATTTCTTTAATTCTTGCCCGAAACAATCTTAACACTAGCATATGATGACTAACCCTAAAACTATAGGTGTTCTTATAAAAACGTTTTTGGTTTTCCCCTGCTCTATTGTTTTTGATATTGATATCTTTCAAATGATGGTAAATCAACAAGTTCACTGATAATGTATTTAGTGATGAGGACCGTTGTGAAATATGTTCTTTTTACAAATTAATTCAGATTTAACCTCTATAACTTGTTAAAACTGATAATCTAATTTTTTTTATCTCTTCTTTATGTGAGAGTGATCGCACGAATATTAATTACATGCAAATACTGAAAAACACATGATAATGTTTACGTAGTTCACCTATAATGTGTGAGTTACGTCCACGGTATGATATGATAACTCTTAAATCACACAATTCACTCTTATTATCAAGAGATACAGTATGGTTATGGAAAAATCACTTCTTAATCACATGTAGAAGGACTACTCCTTAATCAGTTACAATAATCTCTCGATCAATGAGTTGATTTCCCTATCACTTTAAGGGTATCTCACTTTGTTTTTCAATAAATTTATCAAGAGTTTATGATAAAACCTTTCCTAGAAAACAATCACTCAATGTGTACAGACTGCTAGAGCAAAATATAGATCTTCTCCATCTTTTGTTGCCAGTGTTGTTTCACTTGTTATCGGTGTTGCCTAGACATTATGCTAATACTATCTGTAGGCGTTGTCGTTGCTATCCGCGCACACTGCTAATGCTGTCTCTTATACACATCTAGATGTGTATAAGAGACAGCATTAGCAGTGCGCACAGACAATAGCCTGTCTCTTATACACATCTAGATGTGTATAAGAGACAGGTTTGTTGTTATCCATACGCACTATTAATGTTGTTCATACGCACTATTGTCCTTATATGTTGTCATGTCTGTTTGCTGTTGTCTGTGTGTGTTGTTAATGCTGTTTGCACGCGTTGTTACTGCTGCCTACTATTCGCACGCGTTGTGCCTGTTGTTTGCACAAGCTATGCCTTCTATACCCACACGTTGCGGCTGCTGTTCACAGGCACTATTCTTGCTTTTCGAGTGTGCTATTGTTGTCTGCACATACCATTACTATCATTCATTTACATTGTTGTTGTTTGCTCAAGCCACTGCTGTTATCCCTGTGCATTGTCTGCGTCTGTTGGTGTACCACCTACTGTCTGTCTCTTATACACATCTAGATGTGTATAAGAGACAGGTGCAGGACCCTTGTGCTGCTGCTCCACCTCCTTCTGGTTTGTCTTCCTTGGTTGCTTTGTGAGTTCGTTGGTGCGGCAGTTGCCTTAGTGATGTTTACTGGTGCGGCTACTTCCTTAGTGGTGTTTGCTAATGCAGGTACAGATGTGTATAAGAGACAGTTACGTTACAATTTTAATAGGTCATACATATAAGGACAATAGTGCGTATGAACAACATTAATAGTGCGTATGGATAACAACAAACAACATTAGCAGTGCGCACAGACAATAGCAACAGTGTATGAAGCTGTCTCTTATACACACCTAGATGTGTATAAGAGACAGATATAAAGCATTAGAAAAGTATTGGGCTTCCGTTAACCTTCTTCTAAACACAATATTCATCTATTCCTGTCTCTTATACACATCAGATGTGTATAAGAGACAGTTACGTTACAATTTTAATAGGTCATACATATAAGGACAATAGTGCGTATGAACAACATTAATAGTGCGTATGGATAACAACAAACAACATTAGCAGTGCGCACAGACAATAGCAACAGTGTATGAACTGTCTCTTATACACATCTAGGTGTGTATAAGAGACAGCCAGTAAACATCACTACGGCAACTGCCGCACCTGTCTCTTATACACATCTAGGTGTGTATAAGAGACAGCATTAATAGTGCCTACGGACAACATTAAGAGTGCGCGTGCGGATAACATTAATAGTGCACACATATAAATGTAGTAGTAACTACATCAACGTGTACAAACAACATTAGCAGTGTGCGCGGATAGCAACGACAACGCCTACAGACTGTCTCTTATACACATCTGATGTGTATAAGAGACAGGTGCGGCAGTTGCCTCAGTGATGTTTACTGGTGAGGCTACTTCCTTAGTGGTGTTTGCTAATGCAGGTACATCATTCTAAACCTGTCTCTTATACACATCTGATGTGTATAAGAGACAGGTTATAAAGGTTGCTGCAACAAAGACAATTTACCTTTAAGAAGAAGAAGCCATACTGTGGACAATTTTGACACTACTTCATAATTTGAACACAACTCTCTTGGTTGAGATCAAATTGAGATGATTTAAGATATAGGCTATATCAAGACCAAATTTAGGCTTAAATTTGATATATTTATACTACCATGATTATAAAACGTTTCTTAACTTGCAATTTTAATGTGTGGATTTGAAGACTCTTATTTTGAAAATTTTGATGGGTGAAATTCCAAAAAAAGAAACTTTTTTTTAGTTGTATTAGGTTTTATTTTTAATATTTTCACTTAGTTAGACAGACTTGAATTTTCTAATTTAGGAAGCCTTTTTAAGGTTTTTAGAAGGGCCATTAAATTATAAGAGGAGGAGTTTGGCAAGTAAAGGGGAAGAACACACGATACCACAAAACACAACACACACCAATTATCTCTCCGTCTTCTGCCTCATTCTTTCCCTTGAAATATGAAATGATGCATTACTCATTTAAGATGAATCCACTAGTTATAACAAAACAATGTGTGACATTAATTTTAATAAATGATCCAAAGCTATGAATCTATAGTGGACTTCATTTATATTAATTAAGTAAAGATTTCAATTAATACACCTAAAAGGAAACCTATTAGGTAGGCGTATTTCTTTAATTAAAAAAAAAAAAAAGCAAACATAAATGTTATGCATAATCACATAAGACTAGTCTAGAGATCAAAGGCTACAAATAAAGCCACAAACTTGGCTTTAATTATAGCTTTTTCCCTTATAGTCATGCTTAAGTCCATAAAGGTTTTGCTTACTATTGCTACATATTATGAATATGTGTGTTTTACAGAATTTAAACATCTACTTTAATAAAATGATCAAAAGGTTTGATTTTAGCAAAAGAATAGATGAATATTGTGTTTAGAAGAAGGTTAACGGAAGCCCAATACTTTTCTAATGCTTTATATGGATGATATATTACTAATAGAAAAGTATATACTATTATTTAATTCCATTAATATTTGGTAGTCCAAGAATATTCTCCATAAAAGACAAAGAGAGGTAGTTTACATTTTGAAAAGATTTGAATGATTAAAGTTTATAAATAAAAATTTAAACAATTGTTTTTGGTTGTTTCAGTTTGAGTAGATATTGTTAAAATAGTTTAACATAACATAATTCTCTCCATGGACACAATTAAGAGAGATATGATAAATAAGATGTATCATGTATGCAATATTATGTATAAGACAATGTATCTAATGTATACATACAGAATTGATCCAAATGATAGTTATTGGACAATTTGTAAAAGACATTCTTAAGTATTTTTAAAGTATTAAGAATGATTTTATAGTTTATGGAGAAATTAAAAGTTCAATGTTATGAGAATAATAACTTTTAGTCTATTAAAGACAATTAAAAATTATATTCTAAAGAAAGTTTATTATTCCAAATAATAAGACTATAAATTAGAAGGGTTCTAACATAAGTAGTCATCATATTTGAGCATATTTTTTGCAAATCATTTAATGAAACAAAAAATTGTGGATCAAAAAATTCATTATTTAACTTAGCAAGATTTCATGCATTGTTAAGTTGGTAATAATGTACTATGCTAGCAATATAGTCATTCAATAAGGAACCTCGGTCTTATGATTGATCCAATCGTATGCTTGAATGATTTCATTTCATCATAGAGATGATGGAATAGAATATTGTAAGGATAAAGAGAGTCCCACTTCAAAGGATTAGGTAGATTCTCATGTTAAGCTTTCATTTTGGTAAGAACATGATCACCGATATCATTATCCAATGTATACTATTATAAATACATTTTCATGCATATTATATATCAATTAAAGACATTCTTTAGTTTTAGTATTGTTTATATAATAATATAGTCATTGATAAATTTTAAAAATAAAGTCAATAAAATAAATATACTTTGCAAAGATATTATGATAATATCATAATTATGATATGCCTATTGCATCAAAGTATTATTTTCAAATATTTCTAGTTGATGCATCATCAAGAGTGGACATTGATAAAGTTATAAGACTAATATATGTTGTATTTCTTTCTTATGAAAAAAATAGTTAATCTCATAAAGTAAAGTATGTAGGTACTTAAACAAACATATGAGCGTTTATTAGTTGAACAAGTTCATTAAATTGACTCGTTATAAGAATTTTCAAATGGAACATTATTTGTGTGTCTAAAGAATTTCTCATAAAAATTGTGTAAGTGATCCTTTGACTTGAGATCCCCAAGATATCTCATTTAGGAATCAATTTACTTTGATCTCACTTATAGGTCTTAATCAATAATTGTGATGAAGTTGGAAATATCATGAATTATATGGTGAGAGTTGACTAATCAGTAAAGGATTCATCACTATAAAGTAATCATGGAAAAATGTTTCATTTTCTCCTGATAAGTATTAATTGAAGAAATCCTTGCATAAGGTGGAATGATTATTCATGAGTAGTTATGATCTCATTCATGAAATCAATGACCATATTAATGTTTAAGAACTAATAAAATTAAAAAAATATGGAGTAGATACTAATTTTATACTCTGTCTAATTAGAATATTAGTATAATAAAAGAATTAAATTACATTAAGAGACTATGTATTAAAAAAGATTAGTCAAACCACTTTATCAGCCCTAACATTTGGGTGGTCATAATACATAACTAAATGTTAATCTTGATCTATGAATATGAATTGATTAATAAGAGAATTAACAATAAATTAAAAAAGTTTAATTAATCTAATCTCTTAGGATTATAATTCATATTCATTACCATTATGTTACAATTTTAATAGGTCATACATATAAGGACAATTGGAGAAATATAAAATGAAGATCAAGTAGAACTCAGTTGAAATATTGGAGAAACTTATGAAGTCAAATATATGAAATTTAAAAATATAATGGCTAAAATGAAATTCATTGAAAATTGGCACAAATCACTTTAAAAGCATTCTAGAATCACAATCCCTATAAATACCTCACAACATGGTTAGATAATGCATGTTTAGTACATTAGGGTTACTTGTATTTTCCTCCCTTTGTCCCTCAAAGGGTTTTAGGTTCTAAAAGTTTTTTCTTCATTGTTTGTATAGATAACCATTAGAGGTCGGATACTTGTACAATAGTAGTTTGCAATAACTCACTAATAGGCCTAATTTTGAGTTCATCTTCAATGGCTAATGTTAGATTTGTTGTCAACACTATCTCACATGGTTTGATGTGTTGATTTTAAGGTTATGAATGTCGTTGAGATGCAGAAAGGTCATTGATAAAAATCGGTAATGACAGGGCAACCCTGACAAGGAAAGATTGACCGTTGACAATTGACCATAAATTTGAAGACTCAAATATAGTTGTTGATTGTAGTGTAACTTTTAGGAATCAATGATGACCATTGATGACAATGTAGCCCTAATATCAAGGTTTTATAAATACTCTATGCATCTTACAAGAAGAAAGAGAGTTGCAAAAAATTGAGTAAATGGTAGGGGCAAGGCAACCGGCCAAGGAGAGTGCAACAGTCACCAAGGCGAAACAGTAAGGTGCAGTCGACCAACGAGGAAAGAAAGAAAGAGAGGGTAAGGTAGCTATCCACCCACACCAACAAACCCTCATAAAGGTGATAGTAGTAGCTCACCACCACACCAAGAGGCTTTCCAGCAAACCATCAGCATGTCTTAGACCCAAAAAGACATGGCTTAGGGACCCAACGCACATAAGGAATTAAAAAACAACCAAGAAAGATAAACCAAAGTTAAATAACAAAAACCCTAGACCCAACATTCGAGGGAACACAAACCTAAGGTATTTAAGAAGGATATGGACGCCACACTCTAGAAAAGAAAGGAATTGAGAGTGATGAGTCGATTAGGAAACCATAAGAAGAAATATATTTTGATAAGTTCTTTAGTCCTTAAAACAACTGAGGGGGAAAACCCTTACTTTCTATTTCACTCAAAGTTGTATGATTTTTTAGAGTTTACAAGGGATGACTATTTATAGTCTAAGATAGCAATCATAAAGAGACACAAACAATAAACTCCTATTTAGGAGTGAATGTTATTACTTAGTATGAACAATCAAGTACTCCAATTATATTTATTAGGTCTATACTCTTTGTCAAACTTGAATTCGCACTATTTGAAACTTAGATGGCCTGAATGTCCTTAATAAGACCATTTAGTGCTTCTTTAATCTTTTTGGCTTTAGCTTATGTTATTGGGCCTTCTAAAATGTGCAATGGACCTTTTGTATCCACTGAAGCTCTAGTTTGTGTTATTAAGCCTTCTACAATGTGCAATGGACCTCTTGCATCCATTGGAACCTTCCACCCCTGTCTCTTATACACATCTAGATGTGTATAAGAGACAGGCACATTTTAGAAGGCCCAATACTGTCTCTTATACACATCTAGATGTGTATAAGAGACAGAAAATGTGCAATGGACCTTTTGTATCCACTGAAAGATGTGTATAAGAGACAGTCTAAAATGTGCAATGGACCTTTTGTATCGACTGAAGCTCTAGTTTGTGTTATTAAGCCTTCTACAATGTGCACTGGACCCCTTGCATCCATTGCAACCTTCCACCCATCATCCCTACGATTCTTAGCACAAGGCAGCAACCGCACTAGTAAATAAAACCAAGGTAGTAGCCACACTAGCGACCCACCAAAGCAGCCAAGGAAGATAAACTAGAAGGAGATGGAGCAACAACAAAAGGACCTTGCACCAGCAACCAATGCGCAACAGCAGGTGGTGCACCAGTAAACAGTAGTAGTGCACAAAGATAGTAGCAATGGCGTAAGGAAATAGCAATAGTGTGGGCAAATAGCAATAGCGGCATGAGTAGAGAGTAGTAGCACACTCGAATAGCAAGAAAAACACATGTGAATACCAGTCACAACGTGTCTGGACAAAAGTCATAGCTTGTGCAGATAGCGAGCATAGTGCCTGCAAACAGTAAGTAAAACATGTGCAGACAAAAGACACCAGTGACAGCATATGCAGATAACATTAATAGTGCACGCAGATAGCAGCAGACAGACCCGATAGCACATACGAACAATAGTGCATATGGAAAACATTAATAGTGCCTACGGACAACATTAAGAGTGCGCGTGCGGATAACATTAATAGTGCACACATATAAATGTAGTAGTAACTACATCAACGTGTACAAACAACATTAGCATCATGCACAGGTAGTAGTAGTAACTAGTAGTAAAATGAACACTCCTATTATATGCAAACTCCACATATGGTAAACAATTTTCCCATGTTTTCAAATTTGTTCAAATAATAGCACGCAAAAGAGTAGAAAGAGTTTGATTAACCCCCTCAGTTTGTCCATCAGTTTGTGGATGACCTGTCTCTTATACACATCTAGATGTGTATAAGAGACAGAGCAGGTGGTGCACCAGTAAACAGTAGTAGTGCACAAAGATGTGTCTCTTATACACATCTAGATGTGTATAAGAGACAGGACTTTAAATGATCTTAAGGGGCCTTTTAAAATATATATTTAGTTCTAAAAAATAAATCTTTCTTGTCAACTTGTTACTCTTACTTTTTGCAACATCCCATAGATGTGTATAAGAGACAGGTGGTGCACCAGTAAACAGTAGTAGTGCACAAAGATGTGTCTCTTATACACATCTAGATGTGTATAAGAGACAGGAAAGATGTTATCTCGTTGCACCTCATTTTTTTCCTTTACTTGCACATTCATTGCTCGCCTTGTAACTAGAGCTACATCATTAACCGGATACTCCTCTCCATCACTTTCACCCTCTGATGATGGCACAGAATCATCATCTGATTCACTTTTAGTTTCAACATCTCCATTACTTCTAAAGATCATTATACGCTTATTTGGACATTGAGATGCAATGTGACCCCTGTCCAAACACTTAAAACATTTAACATCTTTATTTCTACTTGGTTGAGGCTCAAAATTACTTTCCTCTTTGCTAAAACCCACCTTTTTGTGCTTGGATAGTTCGAATGTGGACTTGTAATTGGCCATCTTGTCCCTTTTACTCCGATTTGGCTAACAAGATGAGGTAAAAACTGAATATTGTACAAATAGTGTGGAACCCTTTCGATTAAGTTGCCTTTCAACTTTCATTGCCATGTGCACCATGTCTTTTAATTCCACATAATGTTGAAACTCAACCACATTTGCTATGTCCCTATATAGCCAAAGAAAAAATCGAGCCATGGCTGCCTCTCTATCTTCTTCTATATTTGCCCTAATCATGGTAATCTTCATCTCCTTATGGTAGTCCTCCACACTTTTGGTGCCCTGAGTGAGCCCTTGCAGCCTTTGGTATAACTCCCTGTAATAATGATTGGGGACAAACCTTCTTCTCATAATAGCTTTCATCTCCTCCTATGTATCAATAGGTCGCTTGTGATTCATTCTCCTAGTCAAAACAAGTTGATCCCACCAAATAATAGCATAATCAATAAATTCAACTACATAAAACTTTACTTATTTGATTGCATCAAGGCCAGATATGATTTTTACTATAAACGTTTGTGCTAGATTTCAAGGTGACCTCAAGGTCTCATCTGGTAACGGCTAAGAGAATTTTGAGGTATGTCAAGGGCACAATCAATTATAGGCTGCTTTATGATAGGAGTGAACAATTTACCTGTATGGGTATACAAATGCAAATTGGACTAGAAATTGTGATGATAAAAGGTCATGGTCTCCTAGTGCATCTTATTTAGGCAATAGATTAGTACATCTTATAAATTTAAGACTTTGTTTCACAATAATGTCTCTTGACTTTTTTCGATACCAACCTCTTTCTCTCATTCTTTTCCTTTTTCTTTTCTCTTCATTTTTTGTTTCTTTCAAATGGTATTTGACTTTAAATGATCTTAAGGGGCCTTTTAAAATCTATATTTAGTTCTAAAAAATAAATCTTTCTTGTCACCTTGTTACTCTTACTTTTTGCAACATCCCATCATCTTATAGCTCTTGTTTTTTTGTACCAAATCATTTTTTGTTGCACTTCGACCACCTCTGCTACACTCATATTTTGCAACAATGTCACTGCACTTTCAACAACTTTACTACATTTCTCAGGTTTTTCCTTAGTACAAAACCATTAGCATGAAAAAAGTTTATATTTTTCGGTGGAAGTGTTTACAGAAAAAGCCATCTTTAAAGTTAATTCTTCCACATTAATAAAAGGTAAGGGCTTCCCAACACCTTAGTGCAATTGTCTCCTAAATTTGATCCAAGAATTATAGAGACTTTTTAGATAATGGAGTCATGCAAGAATTTTGATCTGCTTTCGACCTAAGCCAATTCCATTTTCGTTTTTCCATCATTATGTTCCTCACATCATTAGAAAATGTTAAAAGTCTCAACTTTTAAGAATTAGTTATGTAAAATATCACTTTCATTATCATTCTCACATTAAAAACATCACATGAACAATGAAATAGGAGAATTCTGGTATCAAAGTCCGGGTACATAAGAGAAACCAAAATAAAAAGTCGCATTTACTTACATCGCTAAACTAACATAAATAAATTAAACAAAAAATAAAAAGATAAACAAAAATAAAGAATAGGGACGTTGTATTTAAATCAATAGCTACATAAAGGAATAAATATTCTACCATTCATTACATTTGTCTTAATCTTGTGACTAAAGCAAAGCTTTGGTTACCGCATACCTCAATATAAGTCAATTCTTTTCATTCTCTTTTAAATTCCGTCCATCTTCCTTTTTGTTACACTAATAGAAACCTAAACAGCAGCTGCAATGACTTATGAAATGCATGTGACAATGAGCACTAACGTTAATCAAGCAAAAGAGAGAAGTCATTAGGCAATGCAGGGAACTAAAGAATATCAACACACTCAAACTCATGCATTTAATTTATTTTTAGTGCACACATATGACGTTTGAAACTGTGATGGATCTTGAAACCTTTACACACATAGCACAGAATCAATTCATGAAGTTGAAACTTTTATCACGTTGTTCACAGCAATAATGCCCGTGTGCATATCAAGAATATATCATTTGAAGCTAATATCAGTCTACCATGCAAGCACTAATTGCAAACATGATACCCCCAATAGAACTACTTGCACTAGAAACACAAAACGCTAACCACAACAAGATAAGTGGTCTATATATGGACTGAGATCTTCATTATCTCATTAGCACGAGAAGCAAGCAATGACAACTAGGTCCAACCAAGTGTGGTTCCAACAGCACTGACAAGCCCATAAATTGGCCAATAATCCTTTGTATATCCCCTATTGTTCTCTAAAGAGCCAGTGGTGTACTTCTCGATATTGAAGTCATCTGATTTATGGAATTTACTGAAACTAAGAAGGGCAAGCTCAAATCCCAATGCAAGCAGCTGTGAAAAAAAGATTCCTAACTAGAAAACATCAAGAAAGCAGCAGCGTCGAGACAACATTTGGCCGCCACCGTTGCACTTCCAGCTTCTTCCTGGGCCCTATTACCAAAACTAAAATTAAACACAGGAATAATATAAATTAATAAAAAATGAAATTTAACATAAGCTTAGTATCTATTGTTTAGCGTATTAGTTTAACTATATGTAAAAACGCCAAAAAAGATTGAACTCGAAATCCCTCGAAAATTGATCAAATAAAAAAAGGAAATAAGGTGGAATAAAAAATTACATTCAATAAAATTAAATGGAATTAAGGATATGCTTAGGCTTTGAAGTGAAACCTGGTCGATGGCAGTGATGGAAAGGAAATAAATTGAGATAATAACTGAATTTAGCTTAAGAATTGTAATTGGAATAAGAGAATTAGAGTTAAAGTTTAGAAAAAAATCACAATTGTTAACAACGTTGATATTTTGATAAAATAGCAAATTTGAAAATTTGTCAAACAAAAAATTTTATTTATACTAAAGTTATAATGAGAATGAATGTTAATCTTTGGTGCCTTTACATATAGTTAAACTGATACGCTAAACAATAGATACTAAGCTTATGTTAAATTTCATTTTTTATTAATTTAGATTATTCCTGTGTTTAATTTTAGTTTTGGTAATAGGGCCCAGGTAGAAGCCGAAAGTGCAACGGTGGCGGCCAAACGCTGTCTCGACGCTGCTGCTTTCTTGATGTTTTCTAGTTAGGAATCTTTTTTTCACAACTGCTTGCATTGGGATTTGAGCTTTCCCTTCTCAGCTTCAGTAAATTTCATAAATCAGATGACTTCAATAACTAGAAGTACACCACTGGCTCTTTAGAGAACAATAGGGGATATACAAAGGATTATTGGCCAATTTATGGGCTTGTCGTTGCTATTGGAACCACACTTGGTTGGACCTAGTTGTCATTGCTTGCTTCTAGTGCTAATGAGATAATGAAGATCTCAGTCCATATATAGACCACTTATCTTGTTGTGGTTAGCGTTTTGTGTTTCTGGTGCAAGTAGTTCTATTGGGGGTATCATGTTTGCAATTAGTGCTTGCATGGTAAACTGATATTAGCTTCAAATGATATATTCTTGATATGCACACAGGCATTATTGCTGTGAACAACGTGATAAAAGTTTCAACTTCATGAATTGATTCTGTGCTATGTGTGTAAAGGTTTCAAGATCCATCACAGTTTCAAA
Source organism: Kandelia obovata (assembly GCA_021464305.1). Taxonomy (NCBI): domain Eukaryota; kingdom Viridiplantae; phylum Streptophyta; class Magnoliopsida; order Malpighiales; family Rhizophoraceae; genus Kandelia; species Kandelia obovata. The sequence continues at coordinate 3,738,463 of CM038483.1, read as the reverse complement.
CGTCATATGTGTGCACTAAAAATAAATTAAATGCATGAGTTTGAGTGTGTTGATATTCTTTAGTTCCCTGCATTGCCTAATGACTTCTCTCTTTTGCATGATTAACGTTAGTGCTCATTGTCACATGCATTTCATAAGTCCTTGCAACTGCTGTTTAGGTTTCTATTAGTGTAACAAAAAGGAAGATGAACGAAATTTAAAGGAGAATGAAAAGAATTGACTTATATTGAGGTATGCGGTAACCAAAGCTTTGCTTTAGTCACAAGATTAAGACAAATGTAATGAATGGTAGAATATTTATTCCTTTATGTAGCTATTGATTTAAATACAACGTCCGTATTCTTTATTTTTGTTTATCTTTTTATTTTTTGTTTAATTTATTTATGTCAGTTTAGCGATGTAAGTAAATGCGACTTTTTATTTTGGTTTCTCATGTGATGTTTTTAATGTGAGAATGATAATGAAAGTGATATTTTACATAACTAATTCTTAAAAGTTGAGAGTTTTAACATTTTCTAATGGTGTGAGGAACATAATGATGGAAAAATGAAAATGGAATTGGCTTAGGTCGAAAGCAGATCAAAATTCTTGCATGACTCCATTATCTAAAAAGTCTCTATAATTCTTGGATCAAATTTAGGAGACAATTGCATTAAGGTGTTGGGAAGCCCTTACCTTTTATTAATGTGGAAGAATTAACTTTAAAGATGGCTTTTTCTGTAAACACTTCCACTGAAAAATATAAACTTTTTTCATGCTAATGGTTTTGTACTAGGGCAAAACCTGAGAAATGTAGTAAAGTTGTTTAAAGTGCAGTAACGTTGTTGCAAAATATGAGTGTAACAGAGGTGGTCGAAGTGCAACAAAAAATGATTTGCTACAAAAAACAAGAGCTATAAGATGATGGGATGTTGCAAAAAGTAAAAGTAACAAGATGACAAGAAAGATTCATTTTTTAGAACTGAATATAGATTTTAAGAGGCCCCTTAAGATCATTTAAAGTCAAATACCATTTGAAAGAAACCAAAAATAAAGAGAAAAGAAAAAGGAAAAGAACGGGAGAAAGAGGGTGGTATCAAAAAAAGTCAAGAGACATTATTGTGAAACAAAGTCTTAAATTTATAAGATGTACTAATCTATTGCCTAGATAAGATGCACTAGGAGACAATGACCTTTTATCATCACAATTTCTAGTCCAATTTGCATTTGTATACCCATACAGGTAAATTGTTCACTCCTATCATAAAGCAGCCTATAATTGATTGTGCCCTTGACATACCTCAAAATTCTCCTAGCCGTTACAAGATGAGACCTTGAGGTCACATTGAAATCTAGCACAAAAGTTTATAGTAAAACTCATATCTGGCCTTGATGCAATCAAATAAGTAAAGTTTGTTGTAGTTGAATTTATTGATTATGCTATTATTTGGTGGGATCAACTTGTTTTGACTAGGAGAATGAATCACAAGCGACCTATTGCTACATAGGAGGAGATGAAAGCTATTATGAGAAGAAGGTTTGTCCCCAATCATTATTACAGGGAGTTATACCAAAGGCTGCAAGGGCTCACTCAGGGCACCAAAAGTGTGGAGGACTACCACAAGGAGATAAAGATTATCATGATTAGGGCAAATGTAGAAGAAGATAGAGAGGCAGCCATGACTCGATTTTTTCTTTGGCTAAATAGGGACATAGCAAATGTGGTTGAGTTTCAACATTACGTGGAATTAAAAGACATTGTGCACATGGCAATGAAAATTGAAAGACAACTTAATCGAAAGGGTTTCACACTGTTTGTACAATATTTGGTTTCTACCTCATGTTGTTAGCCAAATCGGAGTAAAAGGGACAAGATGGCCAATTACAAGTCCACAGTCGAACTATCCAGGCACAAAAAGGTGGGTTTTAGCAAGGAGGAAAGTAATTTTGAGCCCCAACCAAGTAGAAATAAAGATGTTAAATGTTTTAAGTGTTTGGACAGGGGTCACATTGCATATCAATGTCCACATAAGCGTATAATGATCTTGAGAAGTAATGGAGATGTTGAACCTAAAAGTGAATCAGATGATGATTCTGTGCCATCATCAGAGGGTGAAAATGATGGAAAGGAGTATCCACTTAATGATGTAGCTCTAGTTACAAGGCGAGCAATAAATGTGCAAGTAAAGGAAAAAATGAGGTGCAACGAGATAATATCTTTCAGACAAGGTGTCTTATCAAAGATAAAGTATGTAGTATAATTATTGATGGTGGGAGTTGTACTAATGTTGTTAGTACAACTGTGGTTGAGAAGCTGAATTTACCTACTATGAAGCATCCTAGGCCATATAATTTTCAGTGGTTGAATAAGAGTGGTAAAGTCAAGGTAAATAAGCAAGTACTTATATCATTTTCTATCAGAAGGTACCATGATGAAGGTTTATGTGATATTGTACTTATGCATGCAGGTTATATTCTATTAGGAAGACCATGACAATTTGACAGGCAAGTTATGCATGACGGCTTCAAGAATCGATATTCCTTTGTAATGAATGAAAAAAACCGTCACTCTTGTACCATTATCACCTCAACAAGCTTATGAGGATTAATTAAGGATTAAAAATGAGAGTGAATAAAAAAGAGAGATTGATAAAACAGAAAAGAGAGCAGAAAATGTGGGGACACAAGAAAAAGAGAAGAAACAGAGAGTTTCTATACAAAAGAAAGTGATGTCAAAAGAGCATTTTATACCAATCAGTCTATGATCATACTTTTGTACAAGGAGGCTTATTTGCCTAGTGTTCTTATTGCTCTATTGCAGGAATTTGAAGATGTATTCCCTAATGATGTTCCAAGTGAATTGCCACCTAATAGAGGAATTGAGCATCAAATTGATTTCGTCTCGGGTGCATCCGTCCTTAACTGGCCAGCATATAAGAGTAATCCTGAGAATACAAAGGAGCTTATTTCCAAAGGATATGTGAGGGAAAGCATTGTTTCAGATCGGGATAAAAAGTTCTAAAGCTACTTCTGGAATACTCTATGGGGTAAGTTAGGTACTAAACTATTGTTTTCAACTACTTGTCATCCACAAACTGATGGACAAACTAAGGGGGTTAATCAAACTCTTTCTACTCTTTTGCGTGCTATTATTCGAACAAATTTGAAAACATGAGAAAATTGTTTACCATATGTGGAGTTTGCATATAATAGGAGTGTTCATTTTACTACTAGTTACTACTACTACTACCTATGCGTGATGCTAATGTTGTTTGTACACGTTGATGTAGTTACTGCTACATTTATATGTGTGCACTGTTAATGCTATCCACACGCACTCTTAATGTTGTCCGTAGGCACTATTAATGTTTTCCATATGTACTATTGTTCGTATGTGCTATCGGGTCTATCTGCTGCTATCTGCGTGCACTATTAATGTTATCTGCATATGCTGTCATTAGTGTCTGTTGTCTGCACATGTTGTACTTACTGTTTGCAGGCATTATACTCGCTATCTGCACAAACTGTGACTTTTGTCCGCACACGATGTGGCTATTATTCACATGTGTTGTTCCTGCTATTCAAGTGTGCTACTACTGTCTACTCAGGTCGCTATTGCTATTCGCCTACACTATTGCTATTTCCTTACGCCATTGCTACTATCTTTGTGCACTACTACTGTTTACTGGTGCACCACCTGCTGTTGCGTATTGGTTGCTGGTGCAAGACCCTTGTGTTATTGCTCCACCTCCTTCTAGTTTTTCTTCCTTGGCTGCTTTGTTGGGTCGCTAGTGTGGCTACTACCTTGGTCATATTTACTAGTGCGGCTACTGCCTTGTGATAAGAACCGTAGAGATGATGGGTGGAAGGTTCCAATGGATGCAAGAGGTCCATTGCACATTTCAGAAGGCTTAATAACACAAACTAGAGCTTCAGTGGATGCAAAAGGTCCATTGCACATTCTAGAAGGCCCAATAACACGAGCTAAAGCCAAAAAGATTAAAGAAGCACTAAATTGTCTTATTGAGGACATTCAGGCCATCCAAGTTTCAAATAGTGCGAATTCAAGTTTGACAAAGAGTAGAGACTTAATTAATATAAGTGGAGTACTTGATTGCTCATACTAAGTAATAACATTCACTCCTAAATAAGAGTTTATTGTCTGTGTTGAAATTTGTCCATTGTTAGGAATTTCTCCAAATAAGGGTTTTCCCCCTCGGTTGTTTTGAGGACTAAAGAACTTATCAAAATATATTTCTTCTTGTGGTTTTCTAATCGACTCATCACTCCCAATTCCTTTCTTTTCTGGAGTGTGGCGTCCATATCCTTCTTAAATACCTTAGGTTTGTGTTCCCTCAAATGTTGGGTCTAGGGTTTTTGTTATTTAACTTTGGTTTATCTTTCTTGGTTGTTCTTTAATTCCTTATGTGAGTTGGGTCCCTAAGCCACGTCTTTTTGGGGTTTTCCGCATCACCTTGGTAGTGTTTGTTGGTGTGGGTATATTGTGTTAGACGTGTTGTTTGGTGCTGGTATACCCTTCTGGACCTGTAAGGACGTCTACTGCTGCTGTTACACCCTCCTGAACATGCAATGATTTGTTGTTAGTCTACTAGAAAGCCTTTTGGATGTGCTGAGACATGCTGATGGTTTGCTAGAAAGCCTCTTGGTGTGGTGGTCAGCTACTACTATCACC
>CM038483.1:3720985-3733766 GCA_021464305.1 Kandelia obovata | reverse complement strand
CACCTTTAATGAGGGTTTGTTTGGTGTGGGTGGATAGCTACCTTGCCCTCTCTTTATTTATAAGATGCATATAGTATTTATAAAACCTTGATATTAGGGCTACATTGTCATCAATGGTCATCATTGATTCCTAAAAGTTACCCTAACAATCAACAAACTATATTTGAGCCTTAAAATTTATGGTCAATTGTCACGGTCAATCTTTCCTTATTAGGGTTGCCCTTGTCGTCATCAGATTTTCCCAATGACCTTTCTGCATCTCAATGACATTCATAACCTTAAAATCGAACACATAAACCATGTGAGATAGTGTTGACAAAAAAATCCAACATTAGCCATTGAAGATGAACTCAACATTAGCCTATCAGTGAGTTATTGCAAACTACTATTGTACAAGTATGCGAACTCTAATGGTTATCCATACGGACAATGAAAAAACAACTTTTAGAACCTAAACCTGTTGAGGGACAAAAAGGAGGAAAATACAAGTAACCCTAATGTACTAAACATGCATTATCTAACATTTTGTGAGGTATTTTATAGGGATTGTGATTCTAGAATACTTTTTAAAGTGATTTCTGCCAATTTTCAATGAATTTCATTTTATAACCATTATATTTTTAAATTTCATATTTTTGACTTCATAAGTTTCTCTAATATTTCAAGTGAGTCCTACCTTGATTTTCCATTTTATATTTCTCTGATTGTTCTTATGTGTATGACCTATTAAAATTTTAAACATAAGGGTAATGAATATGAATTATAGTCCTAGGAGATTAGATTAATTAAATTTTTTTAATTTATTGTTAATTCTCTTATTAATCAATTATATTCTTAGATCAAGATTAACATTTACTTACGTATTATGACCTTCCAAATGTTAGAACTGACAAGTGCTTTGACTAATACTTTTAATACATAGTCTCTTAGTGTAATTTAATCTTTTTATTATAACTAATATTCTAATTAGACATAGAGTATAAAATTAGTATCTATCTATATTTTTAATTTTATTAGTTCTTAAACATTAATAGGTCATTGATTTCATGAATAAGATCATAACTACTCATGAATAATCATTCCACCTTATGCAAGGATTTCTTCAATTAATACTTATCAGGAGAAAATGAAGCATTTTTCTATGATTACTTTATGGTGATGAACCTCTACTGATTAGTCAACTCTCACCATATAGTCATGATATTTCCAACTTCATCTCAATTATTGATTAAGTCCTATAAGTGAGATCAAAGTAAATTGATTCCTATATGAGATATCTTGGTGATCTCAAGTCAAAGGATCACTTACAAAATTTTCATGAGAAATTTTTTTGTTACACAAAATAATGTTCCATTTGAAAAATTCTTATAATGGGTCAATTTAATGAACTTGTTCAACTAATAAGCACTCATATGTTTGTTTAAATACCTACATACTTTAGTTTATGAGATTACTATTTTTTTCATAAGAAAGAAATAACAACATATATTAGTCTTATAACTTTATCAATGTCCACTCTTGATGATGCATCAACTAGAAATATTTGAAAATAATACTTTGATGTAATAGGACATATCATAATTATGAATATCATCATAATATCTTTGCAAAAGTTTATTTTATTTTATGACTTTATTTTTAAAATTTATCGATGACTAATTATTATATAAACAATACTAAAACTAAAGAATATCTTATAATTAATATATCATATGCATGAAAAAGTATTTACAATAGTATATCATTGGATAATGATATCAGTGATCATGTTCTTACCAAAATAAAAGCTTAACATGAGAATCTACCTAATCCTTTGAACTGGGACTCTCTTATCCTTACAATATTCTATTCCATCATCTCTATGATGAAATGAAATCATTCAAGCATATGATTGGATCAATCATAAGACTGAGGTTCCTTATTGAATGACTCTAATTGCTAGCATAGTATATATTAAACTTAACAATGCATGAAAATCTTGCTAAGTTAAATAATGAATTTCTTGATTCACAATTTTTTGTTTCATTAAATGATTTGCAAAAAATATGCTCAAATAATGACTACTTATGTTAGAAAACCCTTCTAATTGATAGTCCTATTACTTGGAATAATAAACTTTCTTTATAATATAATTTTTAATTGTCTTTAATAGACTAAAAGTTATTATTCTCATAACATTAAACTTTTAATTTCTCCATAAACTATAAAATCATTCTTAATACTTTAAAAATATTTAGAAATGTCTTTTACAAATTGTCTAATAACTATCATTGGATAATTCTGTTATGTATACATTAGATACATTGTCTTATACATAATATTGCATACATGATACATCTTATTTTATCATATTCTCCTTAGGTGTCCATGGAGAGAATTATTATGTTAAACTATTTTAACAATATCTACTCAAATTGAAACAACAAAAAACAAATTGTTTAAATTTTTTATTTATAAACTTTAATCATTCAAATCTTTTCAAAATGTAAAGTACCTCTCTTTGTCTTTTATAGAGAATATTCTTGGACTAACCAAATATTAATGGAATTAAATAATAGTATATACTTTTCTTATTAGTAATATATCATCCATATAAAGGCATTAGAAAAGTATTGGGCTTCCGTTAACCTTCTTCTAAACACAATATTCATCTATTCTTTTGCTAAAAACAAACCTTTTGATCATTTTATTAAAGTAGATGTTTAAATTTGTAAAACACACATATTCATAAATATGTAACAATAGTAAGCAAAACCTTTATGGACTTAAGCATGAATATAAAGAAAAAAGCTATAATTAAAGCCAAGTTTGTGGCTTTATTTGTAGCCTTTGATCTCTAGTCTAGTCCTATGTGACTATGCATAACATTTATGTTTGCTTTTTTTTTTTAATTAAAGAAATACGCGTACCCAAATAGGTTTCCTTTTAGGTGTATTAATTAAAATCTTTACTTAATTAATATACATGAAGTCCACTATAGATTCATAGCTTTAAATCATTTATTAAAATTAATGTTACACATTGTTTGTTTATAACTAGTTGATTCATTTTAAATGAGTAATACATCATTTCATATTTCAAGGGAAACTTATTTCTCTATATAGTAGATATATCTTATTGCATACAAAGTTTCATGTAACACATTAATTGTGGGTGTTGAACCTTTTTAGGTTCTATCTTCTGGGTATTTCTCTATATAATATGGTAGTTTAAACCAAACCATAACATTGTAGAGAATTTATGTTGATTTATATTTTCACCCAAAATAACATTAACAAATTCCACCATTAACAAGAATGAAATTCCAGTGCATTTTTTATCTCAATCTTTGTTTTGGGCTTATCCCATCTAATTTCACTAAACCCAAATCCTCATTTGGCTTATGGATCTAATTGAATTTGATAGGCTCTTTATCCTTTATAATTGCTTTAAAATTATCCTGACAGAAAGCAAAGATTCCAAAGAAGTAGAAAACAACCATCTTATTGAAAGAAAGAATCAAGTATGCTTCTCTAGGTCTAAGTAGTAGACTGAGAGCTCAAAATCACTTGACAAAAAAGAGTCAGAAGAAGGAAGAGAGCTTAAAAAGGTATAGAAAGAGAAACAAAAGTTATCAATGGAGGATGAAGAGGTGTTATTGTCAAAGATGAAATTGTCCATAATGCAATGATGACATTGTCAAACTTGAGGGAGAAGAGAAAATTGGTTAGACATAACTTAGCAATGGCCAAGAAACCTTAATATTGCCAATTTTGGTGAAGATAAGAAGAAGAAAGGAGTTAGAGTGATGGTTGAAGTGGTTTGAATAAGATTAATAAACAATTTGGACATGGATTTAGCTACAAGTATATATTAGCTATTGGATCTAATTGTATAGAGTTCATCCTATTTCTTCTTGTTCCATACACATTCACAATACAAATGCATGGTAGGAAAGATCTAGGTGATGAGATTCAATAAATTTGATCAATGAGAAAGAAGTGTCATTTTCAATTACTTAATGATAGTATTCAATTTTAGATTAGGTTGATTTTTGCAGGGTGAGAGAAAATGAAAGGTGAGAAAAGGGAAGGAGAGAGAAACAAAGAGAGAATTTCATATAGTTTGATAGTTTTTGTTTAGATTATTTAATGGTAGGAATAGATTTTTTTAAAAAAAAAATTAAAGATAACCAATTAAAGATATTTTTACCATCTCATAATGAACCAGTTTCCTGTTTCTCTTTATTTGTAGTCAATCAAAATACATGTGGTCTAATTAACCTTAACCACCAAAACAACCAAAAGATAAATACTAAAGGTTTAATCCCGTGACAACCTTAAAAAATTAGAAAGATCAATAAAGTTAAGAAACATAAGGACGCACAGTTATATTTAATCTATAAATAGTCCTTCCCAAGACCTAATAGTCTTTGATGCAACAAATCACCAAATTTCATTGCTTTACAAATTAGAGGGATCAAACAATTATAGATTAGATGTCTAATCTAACAGTAAATTGTAATGATTAATTGACTAGTAGATCTCCTAATAATAATGCAAGATAATCATGATAATATATGCACAAAAAAATTTCAATAATTAAAGTATAAATCAAATAATAAACACAAGTTATATCTCACAATTATTCATTCCTAAACTTAATCTCTCTCACAACAACATGTTGATCCATTATGATTGAGTAAAGAGATTTCTCATGTGTTAATAAATATGTTAATGAAGAGTAAACAATTACTATACAATCGTGTATTATAAAGACTGTGACTAGGGTGAATATCAATATATCGGTAGATCCTATTGACTTAAAAATTGAATTTAAATGTTATAAGTGTCCGGATCTTATTCATTTTGTACCTATCTTTATTTTGATTTTATTAGAATCAAGAAATTTAGTCCCAAATCAACACCTTTGTTATTAGAATGAATTAATTTGATGAATAGTCATGTGCAAAAAGTCTCATTACAAGTCCAAATGAATAAAGAATTTGATGTACTCCAAGTAATTATTATGTGTTAATGAATATATAATCATGTATTATGAATGATTATGACTGTGGTGATATCAAATATCAATAGATCTTATTAACTCAAAAATTGAATCTATATGTTATTGGTCTCAAGATCTTATTGATTCTTGATCAATCCTTTATCTTGATTTTATTACGATAAAGAAATTTAGTTCCAATTAAACATCTTTGTTATTAGTGTGAATTATTAATCTAGTGAATAGTTATGTGCAAAAGTTTTATTACAATTTCAAAAGATTAAAGAACTTGATGTATTCAAAGTATTTATTCTTATAGTTAAGAAATCTTCAATTCTTCGTAACCTCAAGAAGAATTTTCTTTAAAGTGGAAATCATTATTATGTGAGCAAATGTATAACAAGAGGTCATTGAAGAAATCCAACTAATAAGGACACTTAGATAGAAAAGAGATTAATTAAAAAAGACTGATCCTAATTTCTATTATAAAGCTTTTAAGATCTTTTCGTCGAAGATAAACGTTTCTTTACCTAGGGATTACAACAAAGAAACGTCAAACTTTAATTTATTTTGTTATTTTGTTTTATTTTAGTTATTAATTTTAATTAAAAATCATGTGATTATTTTAATAAAAAAATTATTAGAATTAAATAGAGTTTTATTTAATCAAAGATTAAAATTCATTCTCATTATAACTTTAGTATAAATAAAAATTTTTGTTTGACAAATTTTCAAATTTGCTATTTTATCAAAATATCAACCTTGTTAACAATTGTGATTTTTTTCTAAATTTTAACTCTAATTCTCTTATTCCAATTTCAATTCTTAAGCTAAATTCAATTATTATCTCAATTTATTTACAATAATTTTTAAGGGTAGTTCATGGCCAATTTGTACCTCTTTTGGTTTCTTCGTATCTCAATTTATTTCCTTTCCATCACTGTCATCGACTTGGTTTCACTTCAAAGCCTAAGCATATCCTTAATTCCATTTAATTTTATTGAATGTAATTTTTTATTCCACCTTATTTCCTTTTTTTATTTGATCAATTTTCGAGGGATTTCGAGTTCAATCTTTTTTGGTGCCTTTACGTATAGTTAAATTGATATGCTAAACAATAGATACTAAGCTTATGTTAAATTTCATTTTTTATTAATTCAGATTATTCCTGTGTTTAATTTTAGTTTTGGTAATAGGGCCCAGGTAGAAGCTGAAAGTGCAGCGCTGGCGGCCAAACGCTGTCTCAACACTGCTACTTTCTTGATGTTTTCTGGTTAGGAATCTTTTTTTCACAGCTGCTTGCATTGGGATTTGAGCTTTCCCTTCTCAGCTTCAGTAAATTCCATAAATCAAATGATTTCAATATCGAGAAGTACACCAATGGCTCTTTAGAGAACAATAGGGGATATACAAAGGATTATTGGCCAATTTATGGCCTTGTCGGTGCTGTTGGAACCACACTTGGTTGGACATAGTTGTCATTGCTTGCTTCTCATGCTAATGAGATAATGAAGATCTCAGTCCATATATAGACCACTTATCTTGTTGTGGTTAGTATTTTGTGTTTCTGGTGTAAGTAGTTCTATTGAGGGTATCATATTTGCAATTAGTGCTTGCATGGTAGACTGATATTAGTTTTAAATGATATATTCTTGATATGCACAGGGGCATTATTGCTGTGAACAACGTGATAAAAGTTTCAACTTCATGAATTGATTGTGTGCTATGTGTGTAAAGGTTTCAAGATCCGTCACAGTTTCAAATGTCATATGTGTGCACTAAAAATAAATTAAATGCATGAGTTTGAGTGTGTTGATATTCTTTAGTTCCCTACATTGCCTAATGACTTCTCTCTTTTGCTTGATTAACGTTAGTGCTTATTGTCACATGCATTTCATAAGTCATTGCAGCTGCTATTTAGGTTTCTATTAGTGTAACAAAAAGGAAGATGGATGGAATTTAAAAGAAAATGAAAAGAATTAACTTATATTGAGGTATGCGGTAACCAAAGCTTTGCTTGAGTCATAAGATTAAGACAAATGTAATGAATGGTAGAATATTTATTCCTTTATGTAGCTATTGATTTAAATACAACTTCCCTATTCTTTATTTTTGTTTATCTTTTTATTATTTGTTTAATTTATTTACGTTAGTTTAGCGATGTAAGTAAATGCGACTTTTTATTTTCGTTCTCTTATGTACTCGGACTTTGATACCAGAATTCTCCTATTTCATTATTCATGTGATGTTTTTAATGTGAGAATGATAATGAAAGTGATATTTTCCATAAATAATTCTTAAAAGTTGAGACTTTCAACATTTTCTAATGATGTGAGGAACATAATGATGGAAAAACGAAAATGGAATTGGCTTAGGTCGAAAGCAGATCAAAATTCTTGCATGACTCCATTATCTAAAAAGTCTCTATAATTCTTGGATCAAATTTAGGAGACAATTGCACTAAGGTGTTGGGAAGCCCTTACCTTTTATTAATGTGGAAGAATTAACTTTAAAGATGGCTTTTTCTGTAAACACTTCCACCGAAAAATATAAACTTTTTTCATGCTAATGGTTTTGTACTAAGGAAAAACCTGAGAAATGTAGTAAAGTTGTTCAAAGTGCAGTAACATTGTTGCAAAATATGAGTGTAGCAGAAGTGGTCGAAGTGCAACAAAAAATGATTTGCTACAAAAAATAAGAGCTATAAGATGACGAGATGCTGCAAAAAGTAAGAGTAACAAGATGACGAGAAAGATTTATTGTTTAGAACTGAATAGAGATTTTAAGAGGCCCCTTAAGATCATTTAAAGTCAAATACAATTTGAAAGAAACCAAAAATGAAGAGAAAAGAAAAAGGAAAAGAACGAGAGAAAGAGGTTGGTATCGAAAAAAGTCAAGAGACATTATTGTGAAACAAAGTCTTAAATTTATAAGATGTACTAATCTATTGCCTAAATAAGATGCACTAGGAGACAATGACCTTTTATCATCACAATTTCTAGTCCAATTTGCATTTGTATACCCATACAGGTAAATTGTTCACTCCTATCATAAATCAGCCCATAATTGATTGTGCCCTTGACATACCTTAAAATTCTCTTAGCCGTTACAAGATGAGACCTTGAGGTTACCTTGAAATATAACACAAAAGTTTATAGTAAAAATCATATCTGGCCTTGATGCAATCAAATAAGTAAAGTTTGTTGTAGTTGAATTTATTGATTATGCTTTTATTTGGTGGGATCAACTTGTTTTGACTAGGAGAAGGAATCACAAGCGACCTATTGATACATAGGAGGAGATGAAGGCTATTATGAAAAGGAGGTTTGTCCCCAATCACTATTACAGGGAGTTATACCAAAGGCTGCAAGGGCTCACTCAGGGTACCAAAAGTGTGGAGGACTACCACAAGGAGATGAAGATTACCATGATTAGGGCAAATGTAGAAGAAGATAGAGAGGCAGCCATGGCTGGATTTTTTCTTTGGCTAAATAGGGACATAGCAAATGTGGTTGAGGTTCAACATTATGTGGAATTAAAAGACATGGTGCACATGGCAATGAAAGTTGAAAGGCACCTTAATCGAAAGGGTTCCACACTGTTAGCCAAATTGGAGTAAAAGGGACAAGATGGCCAATTACAAGTCCACAGTGGAACTATCCAAGTACAAGAAGGTGGGTTTTAGCAAGGAAGAAAGTAATTTTGAACCCCAACCAAGTAGAAATAAAGATGTTAAATGTTTTAAGTGTTTGGACAGGGGTCACATTGGATCTCAATGTCCAAATAAGCGTATAATGATCTTGAGAAGTAATGGAGATGTTGAAACTAAAAGTGAATCAGATGATGATTCTGTGCCATCATCAGAGGGTGAAAGTGATGGAGAGGAGTATCCGGTTAATGATGTAGCTCTAGTTACAGGGCGAGCATTGAATGTGCAACGAGATAACATCTTTCAAACAAGGTGTCTTATCAAAGATAAGGTATGTAGTATAATTATTGATGGTGGGAGTTGTACTAATGTTCCTAGTACAACTATGGTTGAGAAGCTGAATTTACCTACTATGAAGCATCCTAGGCCATATAATTTTCAGTGGTTGAATAAGAGTGGTAAAGTCAAGGTAAATAAGCAAGTGCTCATATCATTTTGTACAAGGAGGCTTCCACGATGAAGGTTTATGTGATATTGTACCTATGCATGCAGGTTATATTCTATTAGGAAGACCATGACAATTTGACAGGCGAGTTATGCATAACGACTTTAAGAATCGATATTCCTTTGTAATGAATGAAAAAACCATCACTCCTGTACCATTATCACCTCAACAAGCTTATGAGGATGAATTAAGGATTAAAAATGAGAGTGAACAGAAAAGAGAGATTGATAAAAGAGAAAAGAGAGGAGAAAATGTGGGGACACAAGAAAAAGAGAAGAAAAGAGAGAGTTTCTATACAAAAGAAAGTGATGTCAAAAGAGCATTTTATACCAATCAGTCTATGATCATACTTTTGTACAAGGAGGCTTATTTGCCTAGTGTTCTTGTTGCTCTATTGCAGGAATTTGAAGATGTATTCCCTAATGATGTTCCAAGTGAATTGCCACCTAATAGAGGAATTGAGCATCAAATTGATTTCGTCTCGGGTGCACCCGTCCTTAACCGGCCAACATATAAGAGTAATCCTGAGGAGACAAAGGAGCTTATTTCCAAAGGATATGTGAGGGAAAGCATTGTTTCAGATCGGGATACAAAGTTCTTAAGCTACTTCTGGAATACTTTGTGGGGTAAGTTAGGTACTAAACTATTGTTTTCAACTACTTGTCATCCACAAACTGATGGGCAAACTGAGGGGGTTAATCAAACTCTTTCTACTCTTTTGCGTGCTATTATTCTAACAAATTTGAAAACATGGGAAGATTGTTTACCACACGTGGAGTTTGCATATAATAGGAGTGTTCATTTACTACTAGTTACTACTACTACCTGTGTGTGATGATAATGTTGTTTGTACACGTTGATGTAGTTACTGCTACATTTATATGTGTGCATTGCTAATGCTATCTGCACGCACTCTTAATGCTCTCCGTAGGCACTATTAATGTTTTCCATATGCACTATTGTTCGTATGTGCTATCGGGTCTGTCTGCTGCTATCTGCGTGCACTATTAATGTTATCTGCATATGCTGTCACTAGTGTCTGTTGTCTACACATGTTGTACTTACTGTTTGTAGGCACTATGCTCGCTATTTGCATAAGCTGTGACTTTTGTCCACACACGTTGTGGCTGTTATTCACATGTGTTGTTCCTACTATTCGAGTGTACTACTACTGTCTACTCATGCCGCTATTGTATTCAGCACCACACTATTGCTATTTTTCTTAGCATTGCTACTATATTTGCGCTCTCTCTTCTTTCTTTCTCGTTGGTCGACAGACTTACTGTTTCGCCTTGGTGACTGTTGCACTCTCTGGGCCGGGTTTGCTTGCCCTACCATTTTACTCAAATTTTTTGCAACTGCTCTTATCTCTTTGTATGCATAAAGTTTTATAAACCTTGATATTAGGGCTACATTGTCATCATTGATTTCTAAAAGTTACCCTACAATCAACGACTATATTTGAGCTTTAAAATTTATGGTCAATTGTCAACGGTCAATCTTTCCTTATTAGGGTTGCCTTGTCACCACCGATTTTTCCCAATGATCTCTCCGCATCTCAACGACATTCATAAACTTAAAATCGACACATAAAACCATGTGAGATAGTGTTGACAACAAATCCAACATTAGCCATTAAAGATGAACTCAACATTAGGCCTATCAGTGAGTTATTACAAACTACTATTGTACAAGTATTCGAACTCTAATGGTTATCCATACGGACAATGAAGAAACAACTTTTAAAACCTAAAACCCTTTGAGGGACAAAGGGAGGAACATACAAGTAACCTTAATGTACTAAACATGCATTATCTAACTTGTCTCTTATACACATCTTTTTAAAGTGATTTGTGCCATTTTTCAATGAATTTCATTTTAGCCATTATATTTTTAAATTTCATATATTTGACTTCACAAGTTTCTCCAATATTTAAACTGAGTTCTACTTGATCTTTATTTTATATTTCTCCAATTTTCCTTATATGTATGACCTATTAAAATTGTAACATAATGGTAATGAATATGAATTATAATCCTAAGAGCTGTCTCTTATACACATATAGATGTGTATAAGAGACAGGTCTATTAAAGACAATTAAAAATTATATTCTAAATAAAGTTTATTATCCTAAGTAATAAGACTATAAATTAGAAGGGTTCTAACATAAGTAGTCATCATATTTGAGCATATTTTTTGCAAATCATTTAATGAAACAAAAAATTGTGAATCAAGAAATTCATTATTTAACTTAGCAAGATTTCATGCATTGTTAAGTTGTTAATAATGTACTATGCTAGCAATAGAGTCATTCAATAAGGAACCTCAGTCTTATGATTGATCCAATCGTATGCTTGAATGATTTCATTTCATCATAGAGATGATGGAATAGAATATTGTAAGGATAAAGAGAGTCCCACTTCGAAGGATTAGGTAGATTCTCATGTTAAGCTTTTATTTTGGAAAGAACATGATCACTGATATCATTATCCAATGTATACTATTGTAAATACATTTTCATGCATATGATATATTAATTAAAGATATTCTTTAGTTTTAGTATTGTTTATATAATAATATAGTCATCGATAAATTTTAAAAATAAAGTCAATAAAATAAATAAACTTTGCAAAGATATTATGATGATATCATAATTATGATATCATCATAATATCTTTGCAAAGTTTATTTATTTTATTGACTTTATTTTAAAATTTATCAATGACTATATTATTATATAAACAATACTAAAACTAAAGAATATCTTTAATTAATATATCATATGCATGAAAATGTATTTACAATAGTATACATTGGATAATGATATCAGTGATCATGTTCTTACCAAAATAAAAGTTTAACATGAGAAACTACCTAATCCTTTGAAGTGAGACTCTTTTTATCCTTACAATATTCTATTCCATCATCTCTATGATGAAATGAAATCATTCAAGCATACGATTGGATCAATCATAAGACTGAGGTTCCTTATTGAATGACTCTATTGCTAGCATAGTACATTATTAACAACTTAACGATGCATGAAATGTTGCTAAGTTAAATAATGAATTTCTTGATTCACAATTTTTTGTTTCATTAAATGATTTGCAAAAAATATGCTCAAATATAATGACTACTTATGTTAGAACCCTTCTAATTTATAGTCTTATTACTTGGAATAATAAACTTTCTTGAGAATATAATTTTTAATTTTCTTTAATAGACTAAAAGTTATTATTCTCATAACATTGAACTTTTAATTTCTCCATAAACTATGAAATCATTCTTAATACTTTAAAAATACTTAAGAATCTCTTTTACAAATTATCCAATAACTATCAGTTGGATCAATTCTGTATGGATACATTAGATACATTGTCTTATACATAATCTTGCATACATGATACATCTTATTTATCATATCTCTCTTAATTGTGTTCATGGAGAGAATTATGTTATGAACAACATTAATAGTGCGTATGGATAACAACAAACAACATTAGCAGTGCGCACAGACAATAGCAACAGTGTATGAAGACAACATTAGCAGTGTGCGCGGATAGCAACGACAACGCCTACAAATAGTATTGTTTTTGTTACTAACCTTTTTACCTTCTGGGTTTTTTATACCATACAACAAAAT
>CM038483.1:3681023-3693604 GCA_021464305.1 Kandelia obovata | reverse complement strand
CCCCTGCGGGCTGCAACAGAAGTCACCCCAGGCATTTCTGCTGCAGTGGTTTCCCCGGGCAGCTCAGCACACTGCCGCAGCCGTGGAGGCGCACCATCGTGCTGCCACATGAGGCCACCCAGGCTGGTCGGCGCGCTGCTGCAGCTTTCCCCCGTCCACTTCTGCACGCTGCCGCAGCCGTGGAGGCGCACTGTCGATCTGCCCTGGAGGTACCAGCGGGCAGTGCTGTAGGCTGCCACACAAGTTCCCCCAGGCTGCGCGGTACGGCTACAGCAGAGGTACCAGCGGGTAGCGCTGCGCCGCAGCAGTTTCCCCAGGCAGCTCTGTGGGCTGCGGCAGCTGTGCAGGTGTGCCGTCGGTCTGCCGCAGTGGTACCAATGGGCAGCACTGCAGGCTGCTGCAGAAGTTGTCACAGGTTTTGGGCAAATTTTGGTTTTTAGCTGACGGATGTCTAGTTGGCATTCCATTAGGTAATCATAAACATAAGGTTTATTCTTATGTCTTCCTATGAATGTAGTTTATGTCTTCTTAAGTCATTTTTGGTTTTATTACCTTAATGCAATTAATTATGGTAGGAAAAATATGTAAGTCTTTGAATATAAAGGGAATAACATTATCTTAAATCACGTGAATTTTTGCATTAAGGGCACCAAGCCAAATCCTAAAAACATGCAAGATATCATTAATTTAGTTTCTAATTCACATCTACAAAATTTTTTACATCATAAAATGAATTTTAATGAATGTGAAAAGTTGAATAGGCATATAATTTCATAGCTTGGTTGCTTTTATAAGAGGTCAATTAAGGGATTTAATATTATTATGATACTTATCATTGATTGTTTAAAGAAATGAGAATTTTAATGATTTAATATAATTGTTATAGTTTTCAATGATATGAAAAATCAAATGGTAGAGGTTGGTGTAAGAGTAGTCTTAAGTTAGGAAGAATGTCTCATTGCATTTCTCGACAAAAAACTCAATAAATCAAAATAGAAATATTCAAAATTATGATAAAGAGTTTTATATTGTGGTTTAGTCATATCACTGTTAGAGGCACTATTGTTTATTTTAAGAGTTTTTTTTGTTTTGTTTTCTAATTATTAAGTATTGAATTATTTGAATTCTCAAAAAAATAAAAAAATAAAAAAAAATACTAAGCATGCTACATGGGTTGAGTTTCTTAATGAGTATTCTCCTGTACTTAAATATTGCTTTAGTGTAGAAAATAAAGTTGTTTATACTCTTCGTTGAGCTTTTTGTACCCTTTAAATGATGAATGTTTATATCATAGGATTTGAAAGATTACATGAAAAGTACCTTACATATTTTGATTTTGGCTATATATTTTAATTTATTAATGATGAAAATATATTGATTTGTAATTTATGATAGTTATTTATTTAGAGCTAACAAGTTATACATATTTTGTACAATATTTTGTGACTTTTTTTATGGGAAATGCATACTAGTGGGTTAGCTAGTCATTTAAAAAGGGATAAGACCATTGCACTATTTGATGATAGGTTCTACTAGCCTTGCTTTCAAAAGAATGTGTGTAAAGTGTGTCATAATGCCACATTTGTCAAATTGCTAAAGTTAAAAAGCATAACACTAGTTTGTATATTCAACCTCCTATTCCATATCCATATTAGTGTGATGTAAGTATGAATTTATCCTTGGTTTGTCTAGAATAACTTGTGGTCATTATTATATTCTTCTTGCTGCTGACAAATTAGAATAGCTCATTTCATTCTCTATAATAAGTCTACTAATGTATCACATGTTGCCAAACTAATTTTTAGACAAGTTATCATTTGCAACTAAAGTAGTTAAATTGATCAATTAGTTTGAAATTTTTATTTGCATTATACCCTTAAATAGATAGTCAAACTAAGGTAATTAATTAAAAATTTGGTCCACTCCTAAAGGTCATTTTGAGATTATCTATGATTACAGTCCATGCACACCTATTAATCTTATTCTCCTTCCTTAGACATTTTTTCTTTTTAATCTACTAAAAACTTTTCCAAGCATATTCATAATTTGCATGTTAATATCAAACATAAAATTACTTTAAGTAGTATTGATTATAAACTTGCTAGATGCTTAGGTCGCATATACCTCAATGGAATTGAGTTCTCTTCAATTAAAGATAAATGATGCAGTAACTGATAAAGCAAGATATTTCTTATTCTATAGGACCTTATTTTATGCCTAATTAGGATATCTTTTTTTAGAATATTTTCATTTACACACTTATTATAATTTTCTTATTCAAAAAAACTTTTATTTATATATTTAATAGAATTTTCTTATTTAAGATATTTTTAATTCTTATTCAAATTATATAGGAAACTTACTCATTTTTAGTATAAATTTTCTTTTTTTTGTTATTTTCATTTTTTTCCTGTAACTCATTTTATAAATAAAATTCAACATTAACTTTGTTAATCAGATTATTCATTAATTATTGAGTTTAATTTTAGGATATATCCTTGAGTTTAATTTAAGTTTTTTGGTAGATTCTTATGCTGCTCTTTTATTATATCATTTGGTTAATTTCTGTTGAGTCTTTCCCTCTTTATCATTGACATTCTTGCATGCATTTTAAAAAATTATAGGTACAAGTAATGAAGACAAAAGATTATAGAAAAACTTTTGACTGATCATTCAAATAAGGCAATAGTCATGCCAACAGAGGCATGCTTTGGTTCAAAAGGCTGTCTCTTATACACATCTAGATGTGTATAAGAGACAGGTTATATTATGCTTTTGAAAACCAAAAACCAAATAGCAAAAAAGGTCATTCAATTGGTAGAAAGAGAAAAGAAATAATCTTGTATGGACATGCTTCTGTGTATAACAATTGCAAGTGAAAATCTCAACTACCCAAAATTAGTATTGAGTATGCTAGAACATTGAATCTCAACCATCAAAGAAATTGTATGAAGAGAGTTTAAGTGTTTGATAAGCATAAATAAGATTATGAAGGCATACTTTTTATAACTTGGTGGAGACCTTAGCGTAAAGAGCAATATAATAGGTAGTCATAAAAATTTGTGAAAGCCAAAGGCAAAGTGTTATTCTTATTACAAGATAGTAATTTATTGTGTGAGCATAAATTTACTGCACAAAGAGTTTTACTGGGGATGTTGGTGGTATTTTTCGGGTAAGTGGTCACTAACTTTTAATTGAAGTTCTTACATTCTTTTCTTCTTTTTTGTCAAAAAAAAATTTGCTAATTGCTATTTGTTGGGAAGGTTACAAATTTATAATTATGGGGTTTTGGCAAGTTCATAAACCGATTTCTTTTTACCCATTATCTATGAAATTCTTTCCTTGAGTATTGTTGATCTTTCATCTTTGTGATCTCTTATGTGCTTTGCCTTCTCTTGTTCTTTGCAAAATTTAAAAAATTTACCTTTATTTCAACCTATTGAGATTAACTTTAAAAATGCATATTGCAAAGTTGCTTTATTTCTCAAATTCTTAAAACTTGATTAAAAGTATCACCTAATAACTACTCTTCCTCCCTCATGAAACATCCTGAATTGAACAATAGCATGACTTTTGTATACCAAGAGCTTGTTAAGTCGTCATAATATGTAATGGAGTTACTTGTAGTATAGAAAAATGAGGAATAAGAAGCTATATGCAACCTAAATGTAGGGTTTTAATTGTAACACTTCCAAAATCATTGTACAATATTATTTGGTGTAGAAATTTCATTTATGCTTAGATTGCTGCTGCTTGGAAGCCTTTGGTGAAGAAGCTAGGATTACAAAAATCCATCTGTTAAATTGCCCACCTTTATGATGCAAGTACGAGAATTCTAATCTTCATTTCCATTGCATTCTTTTCATGATTCTGATTTGTATCGCTATTCCAAGCATACCTAATGTTCAACCAAGCTTTCAGTTGATGGTAAAAATTTCTCTAATTCTTTCCCGAAACAATCTTAACACTAGCATATGAAGACTAACCCTAAAACTATAGGTGTTCTTGTAAAAACGTTTTTGGTTTTCCCCTGCTCTATTGTTTTTGGTATTGATATCTTTCAAATGATGGTAAATCAACAAGTTCACTGATAATGTATTTGGTGATGAGGACCGTTGTGAAATATGTTCTTTTTACAAATTAATTCAGATTTAACCTCTATAACTTGTTAAAATTGATAATCTAATTTTTTTTATCTCTTCTTTATGTGAGAGTGATTGGATGAATATTAATTACATGCAAATACTGAAAAACATATAATAATGTTTACGTAGTTCACCTATAATGTGTGAGTTACGTCCATAGTATGATATGATAACTCTTAAATCACACAATTCACTCTTATTATCAAGAGATACAGTATGGTTGTGGAAAAATCACTTCTTAACCACATGTAAAAGGACTACTCCTTAATCAGTTACAATAATCTCTCGATCAAAGAGTTGATCTCCCTATCACTTTAAGGGTATCTCACTTTGTTTTTCAATAAATTTATCAAGAGTTTATGATAAAACCTTTCCTAGAAAACAATCACTCAATGTGTATAGACTGGTAGAGCAAAATATAGATCTTCTCCATCTTTTGTTGCCAGTGTTGTTTCACTTGTTGTCGGTGTTGCCTCGACATTATGCTAATACTATCTGTAGGCGTTGCCGTTGCTATCCGTGCACA
The DNA here is from genome assembly GCA_021464305.1 of Kandelia obovata. NCBI lineage: Eukaryota > Viridiplantae > Streptophyta > Magnoliopsida > Malpighiales > Rhizophoraceae > Kandelia > Kandelia obovata. The sequence continues at coordinate 3,688,933 of CM038483.1, read as the reverse complement.
CTGCTAATGTTGTCTTCATACACTGTTGCTATTGTCTGTGCGCATTGCTAATGTTGTTTGTTGTTATCCATACGCACTATTAATGTTGTTCATACGCACTATTGTCCCTATATGTTGTCATGTTTGTTTGCTGCTGTTTGTGTGTGTTGTTAATGCTGTTTGCATGCGTTGTGCCTGTTGTTCGCATGTGTTGTGCTTGTTGTTCGCATGTGTTGTGCCTATTGTTTGTACCCGTTATGCCTGTTGTTCGCACAAGCTGTGCCTTCTATACCCACATGTTACGGCTGCTGTTCACAGGCGCTAGTCTTGCTATTCGAGTGTGCTATTGTTGTCTGCACATACCGTTACTATCATTCATTTACATTGTTATTGTTTGCTCAAGCCACTGCTGTTATCCCTGTGCATTGTTTGCGTCTGTTGGTGTACCACCTACTGTTGCACATTGGTTGCTAGTGCAGGACCCTTGTGCTGCTGCTCCACCTCCTTCTGGTTTGTCTTCCTTGGTTGCTTTGTTAGTTCGTTGGTGCGGCTGTTGCCTTAGTGATGTTTACTGGTGCGACTACTTCCTTAATGGTGTTTGCTAATGCCAGTACATTATTTTAAACATGTTACTAGTGCAAGGAAACCTCCTGGATGTTCTACTGATATTGGTATACCTTCCTGGACCTATAGGGACGTCTACTACTGTTGGTATACCCTCCTAAATGTGCAGGGACGTGCTACCTTGCCTTTGTCGTTTACTTAATTTTCTACAACTCACTTTTTTCTTGCAAGATACATAGAGCATTTATAGAACCTTGAGATTAGGGATACACGATTGTAAATGGTCATCGTTAATTCCCAAAGGTTACCCTACAATTAATAGTCAAATTTGAGTTCTAAAATTTAGAGTCAATGGTCAACGGTCAATAGTCAATCTTGACCTCTAAAATTTAGGGTCACGATCAACATTGACTCCTCAACATTAGGGTTGACCTATAGTCATTGGTTTTTTCCAATCACCTCTCTATATCTCAACGACATTCATAACCTTAAATCAACACATATAACATTGTAAGATGTTGTTGACAACAAATTTAATATTAGTCATCGAAGATAGGCTTAACACTTGGAGTTATCATTTATGGGTAAGTGAATGGTCATGCTATTTTTTATTTTATGTTATATATTAGAAATCTTTAGTTTCATAACACATTTTTGTCTTTGTTGGTTCTTCCATATTTGCTGAGACTTGATTAAGGTTAAATTGTATGAAAAGTTTTATGCATTATGTTCCTTATCACATGTTATTGCATCACTTTGTGGTTAATGGGCCAAAATTGATTTTTTCCATTATCTAGGTACATAGATGCTAACCAAAAACCAATCAAGTATGCCAAAATTCCGCAAAAATGGCTAATTTGAAATAATCGATGTTGTTAATGAGATCATTGTGAAACTAGCTGCAAAGCATACAATGGAATTCCCAATTACTGAGGTTGGTTTACTTTTTAACTTTTACTTATATATAGTAGCAATCCTTTTGACATTAGAATAATCCACAAGAAAATCTTTTTGATCAATTCAACTAGTATGGAACCATTTTGCTTTTTCATTTTTGGGTTGCTTTGTCTCGATTATTGTAAACTTAATGGTTTGCCATTGTGCCTAATTCATGTGTAGACATGCCTATTGACATGGGAAGTCTTGGGTGTAGAATTTGGTCCTAGTGATGAAAAAATTACACAATAATAATACGAAAGGTTATAAAGGTTGCTGCAATAAAGAAGACCTATATATTTTGTATCAATTTCAAGAATGGTGAACTTGAGAAGATCGTGCTCACCATTGACAATCTACCTTTAAGAAGAAGAAGCCATACTGTGGTCAAATGAGTATTTAATGAAAATTTGCTTAGAGATATACTTAAATTTTTGTTGTGAATTTTATTAGTGGATTAGTCAAATTTAGTGGAAGGGTTTTCTTGTCCTCAATTAGAGGAAAATGTCAACATGAGATTTTTTTTTTTGTGCAAAAATTGTCAAGATGTGTATAAGAGACAGTAATAATATATGCACAAAAAAAAAATCTCATGTTGACATCTTCCTCTAATTGAGGACAAGAAAACCCTTCCACTAAATTTGACTAATCCACTAATAAAAAGATGTGTATAAGAGACAGGAACACACGATACCACAAAACACAACACACACCAATTATCTCTCCTTCTTTTGCCTCATTCTTTCCCTTTCATGTTAACATCCTTGGCTCTACATGGTTGAAGGAAATATAAGTTTCGGAATGAATAATTGTGAGATATAACTTGTATTGAATTTTTTTTGTGCATATATTATTATGATTGTCTTGCATTGATTCTGTCTCTTATACACATCTAGATGTGTATAAGAGACAGGTTTACAATAATCGAGACAAAGCAACCCAAAAATGAAAAAGCAAAATAGATGTGTATAAGAGACAGACACAACACACACCAATTATCTCTCCTTCTTCTACCTCATTCTTTCCCTTTCAGGTTAACATCCTTGGCTCTACCTGGTTGAAGGAAATATAAGTTTCTGAATGAATAATTGTGAGATATAACTTGTGTTTATTATTTGATTTATACTTTAAGTATTGAATTTTTTTGTGCATATATTACTCTGATTGTCTTGCATTGATTCTTAGGAGATCTACTAGTCAATTAATCATTACAATTTACTGTTAGGTTAGACATCAAATCTATAATTGTTTGAGCCCTCTAATTTGTAAAGCAATGAAACTTGGTGATTTGTTGCATCAAAGACTATTAGGCCTTGGGAAGGACTATGTATAGCTTAAATATAACTGTGTGTCCTTATATTTTTTAACTTTATTGATCTTTCTAATTTTTAAGGTTGTCACGGGATTAAACCTTTAATACTTATCTTTTGGTTGTTTGGTGGTTAAGGTTAATTAGACCACATGTATTTTGATTGACTACAAATAAAGAGAAACAGGAAACTAGTTCATTATGAGATGATAAAAAGATCTTTAATTGGTAATCTTTAATTTTTTTTTAAAAAAAATCTATCCTAACATTAAATAATCTAAACAAAAACTATCAAACTATATGATGTGGCATTCTTATGTGTAAAACCCACTATCATGTACTATAATTAAAGACATGGCATTTACATGCAATTTAATTAAAAAATAAAAAAATTTGAAATTTGAAATTCTCTCTTTGCTTCTCTCTCCTCCCCTTTTTCTCACCTTTCATTTTCTCTTACCCTGCAAAACTTAACCTAATCCAAAATTGAATACTAACATAAGTAATTGAACATGACACTTGTTCTCTATTGATCAAATTTATTGAATCTCATCACCTAGATCTTCCCTTACTATGCATTTGTATTGTGACTGTGTATGGAACAAGAAGAAATACGATGAACTCGATACAATTAGATCCAATAGCTAATATATACTTGTAGCTAAACCCATGTCCAAATTGTTTATTAATCTTATTCAACCACTTCAACCATCACTCCAACTCCCTTCTTCTTCTTATCTTCACCAAAATTGGCAATATTAAGGTTCTTGGCCATTGCTAAGTTATGTCTAACCAATTTTCTCTTCTCCCTCAAGTTTGACAATGTCATCATTCGCACGGACAATTTCATCTTTGACAATAACACCTCTTCATCCTCTATTGATAACTTTTGTTTCTCTTTCTATACCTTTTTAAGCTCTCTTCTTTCTTCTAACTCTTTTTTGTCAAGTCATTTTAAGCTCTCAGTCTACTACTTAGACCTAAGAAAAGCATACTTGATTCTTTCTTTCAATAAGATGGGTTGTTTTCTACTTCTTTAGAATCTTTGCTTTCTGTGAGGATAATTTTAAAGCAATTATAAAGGATAAAGAGCCTATCAAATTCAATTAGATCCATAAGCCAAATGGGGATTTGGGTTTAGTGAAATTAGATGGGATAAGCCCAAAACAAAGATTGAGATAAAAATGCACTGGAATTTCATTCTTGTTAATGGTGAATTTGTTAATGTTATTTTGGGTGAAAATATAAATCAACATAAATTCTCTACAATGTTATGGTTTGGTTTAAACTACCATACTATATAGAGAAATACCCAGAAGATAAAACCTAAAAAGGTTCAACACCCACAATTAATATGTGACATGAAACTTTGTATGTAATAGGATATATCATACTATATAGAGAAATAAGTTTCCCTTGAAATATGAAATGATGTATTACTCATTTAAGATGAATCCACTAGTTATAACAAAACAATGTGTGACATTAATTTTAATAAATGATTCAAAGCTATGAATCTATAGTGGACTTCATGTATATTAATTAAGTAAAGATTTCAATTAATACACCTAAAAGGAAACCTAATGGGTATGTGTATTTCTTTAATTGAAAAAAAAAGAAAGCAAAAATAAATGTTATGCATAGTCACATAAGACTAGACTAAAGATTAAAGGCTACACATAAAGCCACAAACTTGGCTTTAATTATAGCTTTTTCCCTTATAGTCATGCTTAAGTCCATAAAGGTTTTGCTTACTATTGCTACATATTATGAATATGTGTGTTTTACAAAATTTAAACATCTACTTTAATAAAATGATCAAAAGGTTTGATTTTAGCAAAAGAATAGATGAATATTGTGTTTAGAAGAAGGTTAACAAAAGCCCAATACTTTTCTAATGCTTTATATGGATGATATATTACTAATAGAAAAGTATATACTATTATTTAATTCCATTAATATTTGGTAGTCCAAGAATATTCTCTATTAAAAACAAAGAGAGGTAGTTTACATTTTGAAAAGATTTGAATGATTAAAGTTTATAAATAAAAATTTAAACAATTGTTTTTTGTTGTTTCAGTTTGAGTAGATATTGTTAAAATAGTTTAACATAACATAATTCTCTCCATGGACACAATTAAGAGAGATATGATAAATAAGATATATCATGTATGCAATATTATGTATAAGACTAATATATGTTGTATTTCTTTCTTATGAAAAAAATAGTTAATCTCATAAACTAAAGTATGTAGGTATTTAAACAAACATATGACTGCTTATTAGTTGAACAAGTTCATTAAATTGACCCATTATAAGAATTTTCAAATGGAACATTATTTGACTGTCTAAAAAATTTCTCATGAAAATTTTGTAAGTGATCCTTTGACTTGAGATCACCAAGATATCTCATATAGGAATCAATTTACTTTGATCTCACTTATAGGTCTTAATCAATAATTGAGATGAAGTTGGAAATATTATGAACTATATGGTGAGAGTTGACTAATCAGTAGAGGATTCATCACCATAAAGTAATCATAGAAAAATGTTTCATTTTCTCCTGGTAAGTGTTAATTGAAGAAATCCTTGCATAAGGTGGAACGATGATTCATGAGTAGTTATGATCTCATTCATGAAATTAATGACCATATTAATGTTTAAGAACTAATAAAATTAAAAAAATATAGATTAGATACTAATTTTATACTCTATGTCTAATTAGAATATTAGTATAATAAAAGAATTAAATTACACTAAGAGACTATGTATTAAAAGGATTAGTCAAACCACTTTGTCAGTTCTAACATTTGGATGGTCATAATACGTAAGTAAATGTTAATCTTGATCTAAGAATATGAATTGATTAAAAAGAGAATTAACAATAAATTAAAAAAATTTAATTAATCTAATCTCCTAGGACTATAATTCATATTCATTACTGTTATATTACAATTTTAATAGGTCATACACATAAGAACAATTAGAGAAATATAAAATGAAAATCAAGTAGGACTCAGTTGAAATATTGGAGAAACTTATGAAGTCAAAAATATAAAATTTAAAAATATAATGGTTAAAAAGAAATTCATTGAAAATTGGCAGAAATCACTTTAAAAGCATTCTAGAATCACAATCCCATAAATACCTCACAACATGGTTAGATAATGCATATTTAGTACATTAGGGTTACTTGTATTTTCCTCCCTTTGTCCCTCAAAGGGTTTTAGGTTCTAAAAATTGTTTCTTCATTGTTCGTATGGATAACCATTAGAGTTCGCATACTTGTACAATAGTAGTTTGCAATAACTCACTGATAGGCCGAATGTTGAGTTCATCTTCAATGGCTAATGTCTGTCTCTTATACACATCTAGATGTGTATAAGAGACAGCGCAGATAGCAGCAGACAGACCGGATAGCACATACGAACAATAGTGCATATGGAAAACATTAATAGTGCCTACGGACAACATTAAGAGTGCGTGCAGATAGCATTAGCAGCTGTCTCTTCTACACATCTAGATGTGTATAAGAGACAGCTATAATTCATATTCATTACTGTTATATTACAACTGTCTCTTATACACATCTCTATTAATGTTATCTGCATATGCTGTTACTGGTATTTGTTGTCTGCACATGTTGTACTTACTGTTTGCAGGCACTATGCTCGCTATCCTGACTCTTATACACATCTAGATGTGTATAAGAGACAGATAGTGCACGCAGATAGCAGCAGACAGACCTGATAGCACATACGAACAATAGTGCATATGGAAAACATTAATAGTGCCTACGGACAACATTAAGAGTGCGTGCAGATAGCATTAGCAGCTGTCTCTTCTACACATCTAGATGTGTATAAGAGACAGAATTTTAATAGGTCATACACATAAGAACAATTAGAGAAATATAAAATGAAAATCAAGTAGGACTCAGTTGAAATACTGTGTCTTATACACATCTAGATGTGTATAAGAGACAGCGCAGATAGCAGCAGACAGACCGGATAGCACATACGAACAATAGTGCATATGGAAAACATTAATAGTGCCTACGGACAACATTAAGAGTGCGTGCAGATAGCATTAGCAGCTGTCTCTTCTACACATCTAGATGTGTATAAGAGACAGAATTTTAATAGGTCATACACATAAGAACAATTAGAGAAATATAAAATGAAAATCAAGTAGGACTCAGTTGAAATACTGTGTCTTATACACATCTAGATGTGTATAAGAGACAGCTATAATTCATATTCATTACTGTTATATTACAATTTTAATAGGTCATACACATAAGAACAATTAGAGAAATATAAAATGAAAATCAAGTAGGACTCAGTTGAAATACTGTGTCTTATACACATCTAGATGTGTATAAGAGACAGCGCAGATAGCAGCAGACAGACCGGATAGCACATACGAACAATAGCGCATATGGAAAACATTAATAGTGCCTACGGACAACACTAAGAGTGCGTGCAGATAGCATTAGCAGCTGTCTCTTCTACACATCTAGATGTGTATAAGAGACAGCATTAATAGTGCACGCAGATAGCAGCAGACAGACCTGATAGCACATACGAACAATAGTGCATATGGAAAACATTAATAGTGCCTACGGACAACACTAAGAGTGCGTGCAGATAGCATTAGCAGCTGTCTCTTCTACACATCTAGATGTGTATAAGAGACAGCGCAGATAGCAGCAGACAGACCGGATAGCACATACGAACAATAGTGCATATGGAAAACATTAATAGTGCCTACGGACAACATTAAGAGTGCGTGCAGATAGCATTAGCAGCTGTCTCTTCTACACATCTAGATGTGTATAAGAGACAGCGCAGATAGCAGCAGACAGACCTGATAGCACATACGAACAATAGTGCATATGGAAAACATTAATAGTGCCTACGGACAACACTAAGAGTGCGTGCAGATAGCATTAGCAGCTGTCTCTTCTACACATCTAGATGTGTATAAGAGACAGCAGCTTGTGCAGATAGCGAGCATAGTGCCTGCAAACAGTAAGTACAACATGTGCAGACAACAAATACCAGTAACAGCATATGCAGATAACATTAATAGTGCACGCAGATAGCAGCAGACAGACCTG
>CM038483.1:3640733-3655894 GCA_021464305.1 Kandelia obovata | reverse complement strand
CCCGCAGGGGAAGTCACCCCAATGCTGCCCGCTGGTACTTTCTGCGGCAGCGTGATGGCCCGCCTCCACGGCTGCGCAGCAGCGCAGAGCTGCCTGGAGCAACTTCTGCAGCAGCGCTCAGAGCTGCTCGGGGCACTCCCACAGCAGCCGACCACACAGCATGGTTCACTTTGCAGCAGCACGCAGCGCAGCCTGGGTGACTTCTGCGGCAGCCCGTGGGGTAGGTCACCCAAGCAGCCATGGGCCTGCCGCAGAAGTCACCCCAGGCTGCGCTGCATGCTGCCGCAGAAGTGACCCCATGCTCTGCCACCGGGCTGCCGCACAGGTACCAGCGGCGCCACGTGCTGCCACAGCCATTGAGGCAATCTGTGGGGCTCCGGCATGAGGCCGCCGAAGCTGCTCTGCGCGCTGCCGCAGCCATGGAGTTGCACCGTTGGGCTGCGGTACAGGTACCATTGGGCTTTGCTGCAGGCTGCCACAGAAGCTCCCCCTAGCTGCGCTGGGGTGGCCTCCGCAGGCTTCTGCAGCCATCATGGCAATCCGTCGGGCTGCCGCATGAGGCTGCCCAGGCTGCTCTGCGCGCTGCCGCCGCAGTTCTACCAGCCATTTCAGTGTGCTTCCGCAGCCGTAGAGGTGCACTGTCAGGCTGCCGCAGAGGTACCAGAGGGCAGCGCTGCAGGCTGCCACAGTAGTTCCCCCTGGCTGCGCTGGGGTGACCTCTGCCGCCGGCTGCCCCAGCCATTGGGGCAAACCGTCAGGCTGCCGCATGAGGCCGCCGAGGCTGCTCTGCGCGCTGCCGCCGCAGTTCCCCCAGGCATTTCTGTGCGCTTCCTCAGCTGTGGAGGTGCGCTGTAGGGCTACAGCAGAGGTACCAGCGGGCAGCGCTGTGCCGCAGCAGTTCCCCCAGGCAGCGCTGTGGGCTGCCGCAGCTGTGGAGGTGTGTTGTCGGTCTGCCGCGGGCAGTGGTACCAACGGGCAGCACTGCGGGCTGGTGCAGAAGTTCCCCCAGGCTGTGCTGGGGTGACCTCTCCAGCGGGCTACTGCAGAAGTTGTCACAGGTTTTGGTTAAATTTTGGTTTTTAGCTTACGGATGTCTAGTTCGCATTCCATTAGGTAATCATAAGCATAAGGTTTATTCTTATATCTTTTTATGAATGTAGTTTATGTCTTCTTAAGTCATTTTTGACTTTATCACCTTAATGCAATTAATTATGGTAGGAAAAATATGTAAGTCTTTGAATATAAAGGTAAAAACATTATCTTGAGTCACGTGAATTTTTGCATTAAGGGCACCAAGCCAAATCTCAAAGACATGCAACATGTCATTAATTTAGTTCCTAATTTATATCTACAAAATCTTTCACATCATAAAATCAATCTTAATGAATGTGAGAAGTTGAATAGGCAAGTAGAATAGCATATAATTTCATGGCTTGGTTGTTTTTTTAAGAGGTCAATCAAGGGATTTAACACTATTATGATACTTATCATTGATTGTTTAAAGAAAGTAGAATATTAATGATTTAATATAATTGTTATAGTTTTCAATGACATGAAAAATCAAATCAGTGTAATTCCTATTTTGAGATATCTCAACTTGAACAAGGTGTCCAAAGTTATTGGTAACATGGTAGAGGTTGGTATAAAAAAAGTCTTGAGTTAGGAAGAATGTCCTATTGCATTTATCGACAAAAAACTCAATAAATCAAAATAGAAATATTCAAAATTATGATAAAAAGTTTTATATTGTGATTTAGTCATATCACTATTAGAGGCATTATTGTTTATTTTAAGAGTTTTTTTTTGTTTTGTTTTGTGATTATCAAATATTGCATTATTTAAATTTTTAAAAAAACAAAAAAAATAAAAAATAAAACTAAGCATGCTACATGGATTGAGTTTTTTTAATGAGTATTCTCCTGTACCTAAAACTAAGAATATTTTCATTTACACACTTATTATAATTCTCTTATTCAAAAAAATTTTTATTTATATATTTAATAGAATTTTCTTATTTAAGGTATTTTTAATTCTTATTCAAATTATATGGGAAACTTCCTCATTTTTAGTATAAATTTTCTTTTTTTTGTTATTTTCATTTTTTTCCTGTAACTCATTTTATAAATAAAATTCAGCATTAACTTTGTCAATCAGATTATTTATTAATTATTGAGTTTAATTTTAGGATAAATCCCTGAGTTTAATTTGACTTTTCTAGTAGATTCTTGTACTGCTCTTTTATTATATCATTTGGTTTATTTCTGTTGAGTCTTTCCCTCTTTATCATTGGCATTCTTGCATGCATTTTAAAAAACTATAGGTACAAGTAAGGATGATAAAAGATTATAGAAAAAGTTTTGACTGATCATTCAAATAAGGCAATAGTCATGCCAACAGAGGCATGCTTTGGTTCAAAAGGATGCCTGTAGGACTGACCATGCGTGCGGTACGCGAGAAGCAGAAATGGTGTGCTAATTTAATGCCTCCCCTTTTTGTCTGTGCACTGGATAGTTAATAGATTTTAAGATTTTTTGTAGTTACCGTTTAGATATTTTTTTGTGTAAAAATAATGCTTTAAATGTACAAGTAATGTACCATATGAATTTTAGATTCTAGACTCTAGCCTTAGAAGCATAACCTTAACAATAAGGCGGGTGCTTGCTGGAATATGTGGTCTAATCAATTGCCATGATGCCTTCATAGATATTTATTGTATATATCTATAGGGCATGAATATGTAGTTATATTGTGCTTTTGAAAACCAAGAACCAAACAGCAAAAAAGGTCATTCAATTGGTAGAAAGAGAAAAGAAATAATCTTGTGTGGACATGCTTCTGAGTATAACAATTGCAAGTGAAAATCTCAACTACCCAAAATTAGTATTGAGTATGCTAGAACATTTAATCTCAACCATCAAAGAAATTTTATGAAGAGAGTTTAAGTGTTTGATAAGCATAAATATGATTATGAAGGCATATTTTCTATAATTTGGTGGAGACCTTAGCGTGAAAAGCAACATAATGGGTAGTCATAAAAATTTGTGAAAGCCAAAGGCAAAGTGTGATTCTTATTACAAGATAGTAATTTATTGTGTGAGCATAAATTCACTGCACAAAGAGCCTTACTGGGGATGTTGGTGGTATTTTTCAGGTAAGTGGTCACTAACTTTTAATTGAAATTCTTATATTCTTTTCTTCTTTTTTGTGAAAAAAAAATTTGCTAATTAGGTTACAAATTTATAATTATGGGGTTTTGGCAAATTATAAACCGATTTCTTTTTACCCATTATCTATGAAATTCTTTCCTTGAGTATTGTTGATCTTTCATCTTTTTGATCTCTTATGTGCTTTGCCTTCTCTTGTTCTTTGCAAAATTTAAAAAATTTACCTTCATTTCAACCTATTGAGATTAACTTTAAAAATGCATATTGCAAAGTTACTTTATTTCTTAAATTTTTAAAACCTGATTAAAAGTATCACCTAATAACTACTCTTCCTCCCTCATGAAACATCCTTAATTGAACAATAGCATGACGTTTGTATACCAAGAGCCTGTTAAGTCGTCATAATAGGTAATGGAGTTACTTGTAGTATAGAAAAATGAGGAATAAGAAGCTACATGCAACCTAAATGTAGGGTTTTAATTGTAACACTTCCAAAATCATTGTACAATATTATTTGGTGTAGAAATTTCATTTATGCTTAGATTGCTGCTGCTTGGAAGCCTTTGGTGAAGAAGCTAGGATTACAAAAATCCATCTGTTAAATTGCCCACCTTTATAATGCAAGTACGAGAATTCTAATTTTCATTTCCATTGCATTCTTTTCATGATTTTGATTTGTATCGCTATTCCAAGCATACCTAATGTTCAACCAAGCTTTCAGTTGATGGTAAAAATTTCTCTAATTCTTTCCCGAAACAATCTTAACACTAGCATATGAAGACTAACCCTAAAACTATAGGTGTTCTTGTAAAAACGTTTTTGGTTTTCCCCTGCTCTATTGTTTTTGGTATTGATATCTTTCAAATGATGGTAAATCAACAAGTTCACTGATAATGTATTTGGTAATGAGGACCGTTGTGAAATATGTTTTTTTTTACAAATTAATTCAGATTTAACCTCTATAATTTGTTAAAACTGATAATCTAATTTTTTTATCTCTTCTTTATGTGAGAGTGATCGCACGAATATTAATTACATGCAAATACTGAAAAACATATAATAATGTTTACGTAGTTCACCTATAATGTGTGAGTTACGTCCACGGTATGATATAACTCTTAAATTACATAATTCACTCTTATTATCAAGAGATACAGTATGGTTGTGGAAAAATCACTTCTTAATCACATATAGAATGACTACTCAATCAATTACAATAATCTCTCGATCAAAGAGTTGATTTCCCTATCACTTTAAGGGTATCTCACTTTGTTTTTCAATAAATTTATCAAGAGTTTATGATAAAACCTTTCTTAGAAAACAATCACTCAATGTGTACAGACTGCTAGAGCAAAATATAGATATTCTCCATCTTTTGTTGCCAATGTTGTTTCACTTGTTGTTGGTGTTGCCTAGACATTATGCTAATACTATCTGTAGGCGTTGTCGTTGCTATCCCCGCACACTGCTAATGTTGTCTTCATAAACTGTTGCTATTGTCCGTGCGTACTGCTAATGTTGTTTGTTGTTATCCATACGCACTATTAATGTTGTTCATACGCACTATTGTCCCTATGTGTTGTCATGTTTGTTTGTTGCTCTCTATGTGTGTTGTTAATGCTGTTTGCACGCGTTGTTACTGCTGCCCACTATTCGCACGCGTTGTGCCTGTTGTTCGCATGTGTTGTGCTTGTTGTTCGCACGTGTTGTGCCTATTGTTTGTACTTGTTATGTCTGTTGTTCGCACAAGGTGTGCCTTCTATACCCACACGTTACGGCTGCTGTTCACAGGCACTACTCTTGCTATTCGAGTGTGCTATTGTTGTCTCCACATACTGTTACTATCATTCATTTACATTGTTGTTGTTTGCTCAAGCCACTGCTGTTATCCCTGTGCATTGTCTGCGTCTATTGGTGTACCACCTACTGTTGCGCGTTGGTTGCTAGTGCAGGACCCTTGTGCTGCTGCTCCACCTCCTTCTAGTTTGTCTTCCTTGATTGTTTTGTCAGTTCGTTGGTGCGGCTGTTGCCTTAGTGATGTTTACTGGTGCGGCTACTTCCTGAGTGGTGTTTGCTAATGCAGGTACATCATTCTAAACATGCTACTAGTGCAAGGAAACCTCCTGGATGTTCTGCTGATACTGGTATACCTTCCTGGACCTATAGGCACGTCTACTACTGTTGGTATACCCTCCTAAATGTCCAGGGACGTGCTACCTTGCCTTTGTCATTTACTTAATTTTCTACAACTCACTTGTTTCTTGCAAGATACATAGAGCATTTATAGAACCTTGAGATTAGGGATACACGATTATCAATGGTCATCGTTAATTCCCAAAAGTTACCCTACAATTAATAGTCATATTTGAGTTCTAAAATTTAAAGTCAATGGTCAATGGTCAATAGTCAATCTTGACCTCTAAAATATAGGGTCACGATCAACATTGACTCCTCAACATTAGGGTTGACCTATAATCATTGGTTTTTTCCAATGATCTATAACCAAATTTTGAATTTTGAATTTTTTTATTTTTTAATTAAATTGCATATAAATGCCATGTCTTTAATTATAGTACATGATAGTGGGTTTTACCCATAAGAATGCCACATCATATAGTTTGATAGTTTTTGTTTAGATTATTTAATGGTAGTATAGATTTTTTTTTAAAAAAATTAAACATTACCAATTAAAGATCTTTTTATCATCTCATAATGAACCAGTTTCGTATTTCTCTTTATTTGTAGTCAATCAAAATACATGTGATCTAATTAACCTTAACCACCAAACAACCAAAAGATAAGTACTAAAGGTTTAATATCGTGACAACCTTAAAAATTAGAAAGATCAATAAAGTTAAAAAATATAAGGACGCACAGTTATATTTAATCTATACATAGTCCTTACCAAGACCTAATAGTCTTTGATGCAACAAATCACCAAGTTTCATTACTTTACAAATTGGAGGGATCAAACAATTATAGATTTGATGTCTAACCTAACAGTAAATTGTAATGATTAATCGACTAGTAGGTCTCCTAATAATCAATGCAAGACAATCATAATAATATATGCACAAAAAAATTCAATACTTAAAGTATAAATCAAATAATAAACACAAGTTATATCTCACAATTATTCATTCCTAAACTTATATTTCCTTCAACCATGTAGAGCCATGGATGTTAACATGAAAGGGAAAGAATGAGGCAGAAGAAGGAGAGATAATTGGTGTGTGTTGTGTTTTGTGGTATCCTGTGTTCTTCCCCTTTACTCGCCAAACTCCTCCTCTTATAATTTAATCGCCCTTCTAAAAACCTTAAAAAGGCTTCCTAAATTAGAAAATTTAAGTCTGTCTAACTAAGTGAAAATATTAAAAATAAAACCTAATACAACTAAAAAAAAGTGTCTTTTTTTGGAATTTCACCCATCAAAATTTTCAAAATAAGAGTCTTCAAATCCACACATTAAAATTGCAAGTTAAGAAACATTTTATAATCATGGTAGTATAAATATATCAAATTTAAGCCTAAATTTGGTCTTGATATAGCTCATATCTTTCAAAATCCAAAACACAAAAGGTATAGAGCCCTCTGTGGACTTTTCATAACATCTTAAATCATCTCAATTTGATCTCAACCAAGAGAGTTGTGTTCAAATTGTAAAGTAGTGTCAAAATTGTCCAAAATCACCCCCATTAACTTTGTTTTGCACTTAATACCTTTAATTGAATGTTAGATCAAAATATAAGAATAATGAGTGTAATTAAATTCAAATAAGTATAAAAAACTTAATATTAAAGGAGAAAAAATTTAACAGTTTACATTCTCATCAATTACACATTTTTTCCTCTACTAATATGAATAAGAAATTCATGCAGCAAACAATACACAAATAAATTCAAGAATGAATAATGAATCTTTTGACAATTTTTGCACAAAAAAAAAAAATCTCATGTTGACATCTTCCTATAATTAAGGACAAGAAAATCGTTCCACTAAATTTGACTAATCCACTAATAAAATTTACAACAAAAATTCAAGTATATTTCTAAGCAAATTTTCATTAAATGCTCATTTGACCGCAGTATGCCTCCTTCTTCTTAAAGGTAGATTATCAATGGTGAGCACGACTTTCTTAAGTTCACCATTCTTGAAATTGATACAAAATATATAAGTCTTATTTGTTGCAGCAACCTTTATAACCTTTCGTATTATCATTGTGTAATTTTTTCATCACTAGGAACAAATTCTACACCCAAGACTTCCCATGTCAATAGGCATGTTTACATATGAATTAGGCACAATGGCAAACCATTAGGTTTACAATAATCGAGACAAAGCAACCCAAAAATGAGAAAACAAAATGGTTTCATACTAGTTGAATTGATCAAAAAGATTTTCTCTTGGATTATTCTAATGTCAAAAAGATTGCTACTATATATAAGTAAAAGTTAAAAAGTAAACCAACCTCAGTAATTAGGAATTCCATTGTATGCTTTGCAGTTAGTTTCACAGTGATCTCATTAACAACATCGATTATTTCAAATTAGCTATTTTTGTGGAATTTTGGCATACTTGATTGGTTTTTGGTTAGCATCTATGTACCTAGATAATGGAAAAAATCAATTTTGGCCCATTAATCACAAAGTGATGCAATAACATGTGATAAGGAACATAATGCATAAAACTTTTCATACAATTTAACCTTAATCAAGTCTTAGCAAATATGGAAGAACCAACAAAGACAAAAATGTGTTATGAAACTAAAGATTTCTAATATATAACATAAAATAAAAAATAGCATGACCATTCACTTATCCATAAATGATAACTTCAAGTGTTAAGCCTATCTTTGATGACTAATATTAAATTTGTTGTCAGCAACATCTTACACTGTTATATGTGTTGGTTTAAGGTTATGAATATCGTTGAGATGTAGAGAGGTCATTGGAAAAAACCAATGATTATAGGTCAACCCTAATGTTGAGGAGTCAATGTTGACCGTGACCCTAAATTTTAGAGATCAAGATTGACTATTGACCATTGACCATTGACTCTAAATTTTAGAACTCAAATCTGACTATTAATTGTAGCGTAACCTTTGGGAATTAACGATGACCATTGATAATCGTGTATCCCTAATCTCAAGGTTCTATAACTGTCTCTTATACACCTCTAGATGTGTATAAGAGACAGGACCTATAATCATTGGTTTTTTCCAATGACCTCTCTACATCTCAACGATATTCATAACCTTAAACCAACACATATAACCTGTCTCTTATACACATCTAGATGTGTATAAGTGACAGGTTTAGAATGATGTACCTGCATTAGCAAACACCACTAAGGAAGTAGCCGCACCAGTAAACATCAGTAAGGCAACAGCCGCACCAACGAACTGACAAAACAACCAAGGAAGACAAACCAGAAGGAGGTGGAGCAGCAGCACAAGGGTCCTGCACTAGCAACCAACGTGCAACCTGTCTCTTATACACATCTAGATGTGTATAAGAGACAGGTGGTACACCAACAGACGCAGACAATGCACAGGGATAACAACAGTGGCTTGAGCAAACAACAACAATGTAAATGAATGATAGTAACGGTATGTGTAGACAACAATAAAACACTCGAATAGCAAGAATAGCGCCTGTGAGTAGCAGCCGCAACGTGTGGGTATAGAAGGCAGGCTTGTGCGAACAACAGGCATAACGGGTACAAACAATAGGCACAACACGTGCGAACAACAAGCACAACACATGCGAACAACAGGCACAACGCGTGCGAATAGCGGGCAGCAGTAACAACGCGTGCAAACAGCATTAACAACACACACAGACAGTAGCAAACAGACATGACAACATTTAGGGACAATAGTGCGTATGAACAACATTAATAGTGTGTATGGATAACAACAAACAACATTAGCAGTGCGCACGGACAATAGCAACGGTGTATGAAGACAACATTAGCAGTGTGCGCGGATAGCAACGGCAACGCCTACAGATAGTATTAGCATAATGTCTAGGCAACACCGACAACAAGTGAAACAACACTGGCAACAAAAGATGGAGAAGATATATATTTTGCTCTAGCAGTCTGTACACATTGAGTGATTATTTTTTAGGAAAGGTTTTATCATAAACTCTTGATAAATTTATTGAAAAACAAAGTGAGATACCCTTAAAGCTGTCTCTTATACACATCTAGATGTGTATAAGAGACAGTTCTACATGTGGTTAAGAAGTGATTTTGCCACAACCATACTGTATCTCTTGATAATAAAAGTGAATTGTGTGATTTAAAAGTTATCATACTAAAGTCATTAGGCAAATTAAGCAAATATGTACCTGTCTCTTATACACATCTAGATGTGTATAAGAGACAGACTTAAAGTAATTTTATGTTTGATATTAACATACAAATTATGAATATGCTTGGAAAAATTTTTAGTAGATTAAAAAGAAAAAATGTCTGAGCAAGGAGAATAAGATTAATAGGTGTGCATGGACTATAATCATAGATAATCTCAAAATGATCTTTAGGAGTGGACCTATTAAGAGGACCAAATTTTTAATTAATTACCTTAGTTTGACTATCTATTTAAGGGTATAATGCAAATAAAAATTTCAAACTAATTGATCAATTTAACTACTTTAGTTGCAAATGATAACTTGTCTAAAAATTAGCTTGACAACATGTGATACATTAGTGGACTTATTGTAGAGAATGAAATGAGCTATTCTAATTTGTCAACAGCAAGAAGAATACAATTATGACCACAAGTTATTCTAGACAAATCAAGGATAAATCAATGCTTACATCACACTAATATGGATATGGAATAGGAGATTGAGTATACAAACTAGTGTTATGCTTTTTAACTTTAGCAACTTGACAAATGTGGCACTATGACACACTTTAGACACATTTTTTTGAATGCAAGGCTAGTAGAACCTATAATCAAATAGTGCAATGGTTTTATCTCTTTTTAAATGACTAGCTAACTCATTAGTATGCATTTCCCATAAAAAAAAAGTCACAAAATGTTGTACAAAATATGTATAACTTGTTAGGTCTAAATAAATAACTATCATAAATTACAAATCAATATATTTTCATCATTAATAAATTAAAATATATAACCAAAATCAAGATATGTAAGGTACTTTTCATGTAATCTTTCAAATCCTATTATGTAAACATTCATCATTTAAAGGGTACAAACAGCTCAACTAAGAGTATAAGCAACTTTATTTTCTACACTAAAGCAATGTTTAGGTACAAGAGAATACTCATTAAGAAACTCAACTCATGTAAGATGCTTAGTTTTATTTTTTATTTTTTTGTTTTTTTGAGAATTCAAATAATACAATACTTGATAATCACAAAACAAAACAAAAAAAAACTCTTAAAATAAACAATAGTACCTGTAATAGTGATATGACTAAATCACAATATAAAATTTTTTATCATAATTTTGAATATTTCTATTTTAATTTATTAAACTTTTTGTCAATAAATGCAATGAGACATTCTTCCTAACTCAAGACTTTTTTTATACCAACCTCTACCATGTTACTAATAACTTTGGACACCTTGTTCAAGTTGAGATACGTCAAAATAAGACTTATACTGATTTAGTTTTTCATGTTATTGAAACTATAATAATTATATTAAATCATTAAAATTTTTCTTTCTTTAAATAATCAATGATAAGTATCATAATAGTGTTAAATCCCTTAATTGCCCTCTTATAAAAACAACCAAGCCATGAAAGTATATACTATTCTACTTACCTATTCAACTTCTCACATTCATTAAAATTCATTTTATTATGTGGAAGATTTTATAGATGTGAATTAAAAACTAAATTAATGACATGTTACATGTCTATGGGATTTGGCTTGGTGCCCTTAATACAAAAATTCACCTGATTCAAGATAATGTTTTTACCTTTATATTCAAAGATTTACATATTTTTCCTACTATAATTAATTGCATTAAGGTGATAAAGCCAAAAATGACTTAAGAAGACATAAATTACATTCATAGGAAGATATAAGAATAAACTTTATGCTTATGATTAACTAATGGAATGCGAACTAAACATCCGTCAGCTAAAAACCAAAATTTGCCCAAAACCTGTGACAACTTCTGCAGCAGCCCGCCGGAGAGGTCACCCCAGCACAGCCTGGGGGAACTTCTGCACCAGCCCGCACAGAAATGCCTAGGGGAACTGCTGCGGCAGCCTGCAGAGCAGCCTCGGCGGCCTCATGCGGCAGCCTGACGGATTGCCTCAATGGCTGGGGCAGCCCGCGGCAAAGGTCACCCCAGAGCAGCCAGGGGGAACTACTGTGGCAGCCTGCAGCGCTGCCCTCTGGTACCTCTGCGGCAGCCTGACAGTGCACCTCTACGGCTGCGGAAGCACACTGAAATGGCTGGTAAAACTGCGGCGGCAGCGCGCAGAGCAGCCTGGGCAGCCTCATGCGGCAGCCCGACGGATTGCCATGATGGCTGCAGAAGCCTGCGGGGGTCACCCCAGCGCAGCGTGGGGGGACTTCTGTGGCAGCCTGCAGCAAAGCCCAATGGTCCCTTTACCGCAGCCCAACGGTGCAACTCCATGGCTGCGGCAGTGCGCAGAGCATCTTGGGCAGCCTCATGCCGCAGCCCCACAGATTGCCTCAATGGCTGTGGCAGCACGTGGCGCCGCTGGTACCTGTGCGGCAGCCCGATGGCAGAGCATGGGGTCACTTCTGCGGCAGCCCACAGGGGAAGTCACCCCAATGCTGCCCGCTGGTACTTCTGCGGCAGCGTGATGGCCCGCCTCCACGGCTGCGGCAGCGCGCAGAGCTGCCTGGAGCAACTTCTGCAGCAGCGCTCAGAGCTGCCTCGGGGCACTCCCACAGCAGCCCGACCACACAGCATGGGTTCACTTCCGCAGCAGCACGCAGCGCAGCCTGGGGTGACTTCTGCGGCAGCCCGTGGGGTAGGTCACCCCAAAGCAGCCTGGGGGAACTTCTTCGACAGCCCGCAGTGCTGCCCGCTGGTACCTCTGCGGCAGCCCGACGGCGCAGCCTGGGTTCACTTCTGCGGCAGCGCGCAGCACAGCCTGGGGTGACTTTTGTGGCAGCCCGCGTGGGAGGTCACCCCAGCACAGGCTGGGGGAACTTCTGCGGCAGCCCACAGCGCTACCCGCAGGTACCTCTACGGCAGCCCTACGGCGCGCCTCCACGGCTGCAGCAGCGCGCAGAGCAGCCTGGGCGGCCTCATGCCGCTGCCCGACGGATTGCCTCAACAGCTGCGGCAGCACGCGGCGCTGCTTGGGGCACTCTTGCACCATCCCGACGGTACAGCGTGGGTTCACTTCTGTGGCAGCGTGGCTTATTCTTGTATCTTGTTGACCTACATATAAAGACATCCAAATTAATTTGTACAAAGACTGCTTACAAACACCATCAACTCAACTTAGCATCAGTATAAATCTCGCTGAATCGAACATTAAAATTCCAACCCAGTCAAAATCTTAAAATTCAACAAACTACAGTTTTCTCTATCCCTCAGAAGAAGAAGGGGTGGAAAAGAAGCACATAAGTCATTTTTTCAGCCGCAAATAACATGCTTCAAGTGAATTTACGTTATCAAAAATTTTCTCCTTGCTAACTAGCAAGACTGCCAAACATGTACTTTTAATTAGTTCATTAAATGCACTTCAATAAAAATCATAATCACTACAGTTCAGCTGCATTGGACTGTGTCAATTTTGAAAATAATATACGTACGGTCATCCTCCAGTTCCGAAAAGAGTTTCAACAAAATATTTCTTGGGTCAGGAGCTTTATCCCAGTCTTCGGCTGGCGCTGTCTGAAAATTTTCAGAATCCACAAATCTAGCTAAGTAACAGTACAAATTAGGCATAAACTCAGAGAAGATTCAACAAAAGTAACATTAGTCTCCAAGGAAAAAAAACAGAGAAAGAGATTTGTATAAAGTAAAATCACAGTAATCAAAACAGTAAGTCTTCCTCTAAGTAAATACCAATCGATCATGTTACACCATAAGCCTGCAAAATATAGCTCACTCTAAACCAATGCATAGAAAAGAATGACTTCAGTGTGTTATCAGAATATGTAAACATTGAAAAGAAGTATACATAAAAGAACATCTCAGAAAGAAGCGACGAGAGGATTTATAAAAATAAAAATTCAAGATGCTCAAAGAAACCCCTGTTATCCAGTTAAGAAAAGATAGCCAAAGTCCAACATGATCTTTGAAACATAAAATTTGGACTTGCAGATGAAGCCCACAAAATTAGGCATCAACCTTGCAAAGGACCTCAATTATGGAAGCAGAAACAAGAAAGAAAAAAAGAGTCCATGCCAACAATAAAAAATAACTAAAACTTACACAAACTGAAAAAACTATATATTATGATGTTTATAGTAATACCTACACGTAATCTTTAATCAGAGAGAACAGGTGTATATAATAATACGCACTCGTTATGAGATCAGAGAGCACCATCTCACTAGGAAATCATTACAACTCTGAACAAATAGTATCCGCATGTTTCACAGTATTAAGGGCACAACTTATGTACATCAGATGCACCTCAGAATGAGAGCACAATAAAATATTTATGGAATTACACATAAATAAAACATACCCAACGTACATCAAAGAAGCTATGGAATTATAACAAACCATATCTACTAGCTGGCAATTCGATTTTAAAACCAAATAGCGTAGTAACACGATTTAATCCATATACAAACAACAGCCACAAAAGTGAAAAGAGAGCCATGCAAATCCAAGACAGCACCGCAGAGAAACTGAACACAAACTAACTAAGAGAATACCCAAAGATGCAATAAATGCCAAACATCATCTTGGAACCAATTTCAGATTATCGAGGAACGGAAGAAGAAGAAGAGATCAAAAACAATTGTTAGAATGAATCTTGGAAATTTATAAGAAAAAGCAAGAAGACCTTGGCAGGCCAAAAAGGGTGACCTTTGACTTAGCAAGAACAAGATCGTCCAACTCAATGCTTTTTGCCCTTCGCCTCTTGCTTGGCTCCTTTTTACGCCCCGGAGCCATAGGCGTTCTTCTGTTTTCCTTGATCAAGAAACGCAGGACACTAACAAGACTCAGATAAAATAGGAGAATGGAAACCCTAAGATTCCGAAATTTCAAATCGGAAATGACAAAATTAGGCAACAGGACTTGTAATCCGGCTAAAGAAAATTAAGGGGAAAAAAACTCGAACAGTCCCGGCCGGATATCTAGCCGGCCGATAAGAGACGGTTAGGGTTCCGGCGTGGGGAGCATCAGAGCATCGGAGGAGGAAAGGAAGAGAGAGACCGACGCTTCTTCACTAAAATTGTAAGACGGAGAACGAAAGCAAGAGAGATGGATGGTTTTAGAGAGAGACAGGATGAGAGACATAGGGAGAAATAGAGAGAGAGAGAGACAGTATGAGAGATATAGGGAGAGACAGAGAGAGATTGAGGCGGTCGAGACAGAACGAGAGACGCGGTTTTATTCGGCCTTAGTGGGGTTTGAATCGAAGAGAACGAACTTCGTTGGGACTGCTGAGTAATTTTCCATCATTTTTGGGGTACAAATAATATGACTAGGCTTTTATGACAAGGGTACAAATATTACAACTACAATTTAAAAATATATCTTTTCAAATTTAATATAATTTTATTAATATTTAATAAACATTATAATTTATATTTAATAAAATTATATTATAATTTATATTTATAATTTAAAAATATAATAAATTAATATAATAAAATTATATAAAGCATATTACTATTTAATAATTTTTAAAATAATAATTTTTATTATTAAATAAAATAATTACAAATAATTACATAAAAATTATTAATTTTTTATTTTACTTAAAATTTGTTTTTTTATTTTAAAAATATAATAAATAATTACTAATCAGTTAATTATATTTATTAATAGTAAGATTTGAAA
>CM038483.1:3594070-3640028 GCA_021464305.1 Kandelia obovata | reverse complement strand
AGTAATCCTGAGGAGACAAAGGAGCTTCAAGCAAGTTGAGGAGCTTAATTTCCAAAGGACATGTGAGTGGATAAGCATGAGTCCATGTGTTTGTTCCTTGTCCTACTTGTACCCAAAAAGGATGGGACTTGGGAAGGATGTGCGTTGATTGTTGGGCAATCAACAAATCACTGGTAAAAGTATCGTCACCCCATACCTAGATTTAGATGACCATGTTGATTAATTGGCAATGGTTCTATTGTGGTCTTTTCTAAGATTGGATTTGAAAAAGTGGATATCATGCAAATTAGGATGAGGAGAGGGAGATTGAGTGGAAAACAGGCTTTCAAAAACTAAGTACGGTTTGTAATGAATGGACGTTGTATGTCCATTTGGTCCTTACCAATGCAAGACCGGTAACTTTTATGCGACTTAATGAATCATATTTTGCGTCCATTCATTGGTAAATTTGTAGTTGTTGTATTTTGATGATTATCTGGTTTATAAGTAGAAACCCCTAGAAGAGCATCTGCATCATTTTACGTTCCATTGTAAAGGTGTTTTACGTTCTGTTAGAAATTGTATGCTAACTTACAGAATGTTCCTTTTGTACTAATCAAATCACTATTTCTTGGCTAATATTGTCAGTGCTAAAAGTGTTGAGGTTGAAATTAGGAAAAAGTTAAGGGCAATTCGTGATTGGCCTCACCTAAGTTAGTTAGTGATGTGGGGTAGCTTTCAATGGTTTTGCTAGTTTTTCTATAGACGGCTTTGTTAAGGACTTTAGCACATTGCTGCACGCATTCAGAAGCTTATAAAAGAACATAAGTTTTTAGGTTGGGGTAACTGACCAAGACAAGCTTTTAATTGCGCAATCAAGGAAAAAAATTATTGTTTAGATGCACCCTTAACTTGCTTTACCTAACTTTGCAAATGCCTTTTGAGATTGAGTGTGGATGCTTCCAGGTAATTAGGCATTGGGAGTCTGTTTTGATGGCAGGAAAAGCGCCCAAAATTGTTATTTTAGTGAAAAGTTAAGTGGAATAAGCCCTAATTATCTCTGCCTATGATAAGGACTTGTATGTATTTGGTGGGCGAGATTGGAGACATGACAACAAATTACCTTTGGCCCAAGGAGTTTGATCATCCATGAACTGACCATTGAATCTTTGAAGCACTTGAAGGGACAAGGAAAGTTGAACAAAAGAAATGCCAGGTGGATTGAAATTCATTGAGACCTTCCTTACATCATCAAATATAAACAAGGTAAAGGAAATGGTGGTAGCTGATGCATTATCCTCGCAGGTATATGCCTTAATCTCTAACACTTCTGCAAGAACTTATTAGGATTTGAACATATTTTAAGGATTTATAATTGTGAATGTGCCTGACTTTTGCTAACGTGTATGGAGCATGTGAGATCCGTCAAGGCTTTTGAGAAGTTTTTATAGGCATAAGGGTTTTCTTATTTAGGGAAATATTATTTATGCATGCCTATGAGTTCTTTGAGGGAGTTGGTTTAAGGGAAGCTGCATGAGGGAGGTCTAATGGGTCATTTCGGTGGTTAGAAAAACCCTTAGATGTCCTCAATGAACATTTCTTTTTGGCCACGCAATGAAACGAGAATGTGAGCAGGATATGTAAAGAACTGCATAACATGCAAACAGGCGAAAAATCTAGAGTTTTGCCTCTATGGCTTGGTTACCCCTTGCCGCATACCTAGTCATCCTTGGTTTGATTTATCTATGGACTTTTGTACTAGGATTGCCACGAATCAAAAAGGGGTAGTAGAATTCTTGTATTGTTGTTGTTTGATAAGATATTTTCAAAAATGGCACACTTCATCCCATGCCATAAAACTGAGACGCACAAACAATGTGGCTGACTTATTCTTTAGAGAAGTAGTACTGTTTGCATGGCATGCCCGAAGCATTGTTTCCAGATCGAGATAACAAGTTCTTAAAGTCTACTTCTGGAAGACTTTGGTGGGGTAGTTAAGGTACTAAGCTACTGTTTTCAACAACTTGTCATCCCAAACTGATTGGGCAAAACTGATGTGGTTAATCGAACTCCTTTCTATCTTTTGGCGAGCTATTATTTCGAAAAAATTTGAAAACATGGAAGATATTGTTTACCACTATGTCCAAGTTTGCAATAATTAGGAGTGTTCATGTCTGCTACTAGTTATTCTCTACATATGAAATTGTATATGGTTTTTAATCCGTTGACATCTTTGGATTTGGTACTATACTGTCAATGAGTAATGTCCAGCTTAGTATGGTGAAACGTAAGGCAGACATGGTTAAAAAAGATTGCATGAAAAGGTGCAGCAACAAATTGAAAATGAACTAAGACAAATACGCATCCCAAGTTAAAACGAAAGGGACGAAAGAGAGTGGTGTTTGAAACCTGGTGACTGGGTTTTGGGGTGCTACATGCGCAAGGAAGGTTTCCAGCTCAAAGGCGTTCAAACTACAAACCTAGAGGTAGATGGTCCCCTTTCAAGTTGTAGCACGAATTAATGACATAATATGCTTATAAGTTGGACCTTCCCTGGTGAGTTATGTGAGTGCAACCATTTAACATTTCTGATCTTCCATTTTAAATGTAGTGATGATTCGAGGTCGAATCCTTTTTGAGGAGAGGGGGAATGATGAGAATCCATAAACAATGATGACTGGAGCTTCAAATGGATCAGAGGTGCCAATAACACAAAGCTAATGAATGTGTGAACCATGGATGATGACTGGAAGGCTCCAATGGATGCCAAAGGTCGCATTTCAGATTCCAGAAGGCGCCAATAACACAGCTATGAGCCAAAACAATTAAAGAAACACTAATGGGGCACGCGGGTCTGATTAAGACATTAGGCCCACTCAGGCTTTCAAATGGTGCGAATTCCTAAGCCTTGTACAAATGTGTAAGTGCCTAATTAATATCATTGGCGAGTACTTGATAGCCCGTATTAAACAATAGCACTGCATCTCCTAAACAAGAGTATTTTCTGTTGTGGAATTTTTCCATTGGTTAAAAATTTTCAAACAAATAAGGATTTGCTCCTAAGTAGGAATTTGTTCCTCTTTAGGATTGCTCATTTTTAAAACGCTATAAAAAGGCACTCCCTTGTAAGCTCTGAAAGTAGAACAACTTTGAGTGAAAATTAGAAAGTAAGGGTTTTTCTTTTCCTTCCTCTGGTTATTTTGAGAACTAAATGAACTTTTCAGAGGTACTTCCTTCTTGTGGCGTTCCATATCGACTTATCACTTCCTGAATTTCCTTTCTGTTCTGAGTGGTGACGTCATATTACTTCTTAATACCCTATATTCGTGTTCTTTCACGATGTGGGTCTAGGGTTTTGTGTTATTTAACTCTGATATTACCTTTCCTGGTTCATCTTCTGATTTTTTGTGTGCGTTGTTTCCCTTTGGGTTTTCCGCATCACAATTGGTAAGGATATTTTTTTTAAAACCCTTACGAAAAATAAAATATAAAATAAAGGGTTCCTCTGACATTACCGCTGTCATTAGGCCTTACTTTGGAAATTTAGATTGTCACCAATATCTCATTTTGCAAATGATCGATAGCTTAATGCAATCTAAATAGTGGAAGGTATTTGTTATATTTATTATTTATTTATAAACATAAAAGGTACTTAAATTTTTATATTTCACAAATAGAATTTTATTTACTTAATTTAACCATTATCCTTTTTTTTTTCTTTTCATTTGTTAGTATTGAATCGACTTCTTATAAGCTGGCCTGTTAGGGATGGATGCACCCGAGATGAAATTAATTTGATGCTCAATTCGTCTATTAGGTGGCAATCCACTTGGAACATCGTCAGGGAATACATCTTCAAATTCCTGCAATAGAGCAATAACAACACTAGGCAAAGATGGGTCAAATTTGTTAGTGTTAAAATAAGCCTCCTTGTACAAAAATAGGATCACAAACTGATTGGTATAGAATGCTCTTTTGACATCGCTTTCTTTTGCATAGAAACTCTCTCTTTTCTTCTCCTTTTCTTGTGTACCCACATTTTTTTCTCTCTTTTCTCTTTTATCAATCTCTTTTTTCAGTTCACTCTCATTTTTAATCCTTAATTGATCCTCATAAGCTTGTTGAGGTGATAAGGGTACAAGAGTGACGGGTCTTTCATTCATTACAAAAGAGTATCGATTCTTGAAGCCATCATGCATAACTCGTCTGTCAAATTGCCATGGTCTCCCTAGTAGAATATGACCCGCAAATGCAAATAGGTTACAACGTCACATAAAACTTCATCGTGGTACTTTCCAATAGAAAATGATATAAAAACTCGCTCATTCACCTTGACTTCCTCATTCTCATTCAGCCACTGAAGTTTATATGGCCTAAGATGTTTCATAGTATGTAAATTCTCAGTTTCTCACCATAGTTTTGCTAGCAACATTAGTGTAACTCCCATCATCAATAATCATACTACATACCTTATCCTTGATCAGACACCTTGTCTGAAAGATGTTATCTCGTTGTACCTCATTTTTCTTCCTTTACTTGCACATTCAATGCTCGCCTTGTGACAAGAGCTACACCATTAACTGGATACTCCTCTCCATCACTTTCAGCCTTTGATGATGGCAAAGAATCTCATCTGATTCACTTTCAGTTTCCACATCTCTGTTTACTTCGCAAGATCATTGCACGCTTATTTGGACATTGAGATGCAATGTGACCCCTGCCCAACACTTAAAGCATTTAACATCTCTATTTCTACTTGCTTGGAGTTCGAAATTACCTGCCTCCTTGCTAGAACCCACATTCTTTTGCTTGGATAGCTCGGCTTTGGACTTGTAATTGGCCATATCGTCCCTTTTACTCTGATTTGGCTTCCAAGATGAGGTAGAGACAGAATTCTGAACAAACTGTGTGGAACCCTTTCGTTTAAGTTTGCCTTTCAACTTTCATTGCCATGTGCACCATGTCTTCTAATTCCACATAATGTTGCAACTCAACCACGTTTGCTATGTCCCTATTTAGCCCTAGCAGAAATCGAGCCATAGTCGCCTCTCTATCTTCTTCTACATTTGCCCTAATCATGGTAATCTCCATCTCCTTGTGGTAGTCCTCCACACTTTTAGTGCCCTGAGTGAGCCCTTGCAGCCTTCGGTACAACTCCCTGTAATAGTGATTAGGGACAAATCTCCTCCTCATAATAGCCTTCATGTCCTCCCATGTATCAATAGGCCGCTCGCGATTCCTTCTCCTAGTCAAAACAAGTTGATCCCACCAAATAATAGCATAATCAGTAAATTCAACTGCAGCAAGTTTTACCTTTTTCTCCTCGGAATAGTTGTGACAGTCAAAAACCAATTCAACCTTTCTTCTCCCATTCTAGGTATACATCAAGATCATTTTTACCTTGGAATGGAGGAATTGTCAATTTAATAGTCCCCAAATTATGGTCATAGGTGCCTTCGTCTCCCAAATTCTCTTCGATCCCTTCTATCGTTAAAATTTCTAACCACAGTAGTTTGGTCATGAAATTTATCATCGTCTACATCACTTCATGCTCATGGGCACGTCTCAATTGCCTTCTTGCTCTGGGAGCCTCATATTCCCCATGCCTCCTTTGAAACTCTGCTATTAGTACTTGCTCTCATCTCTCCTGCCATATCATCTACTATTGCTATTTTTTTTCATGCGCTCAAATTGTTGTTGCATAGCTTTGATCATGAAGGACACATCACCAGCTCCCTCCTGAGCTGCACCTTTGTCTTTGGACGTAATAGTATTAGTTTTACACAAAATAATTAAGGTACCTCACAGAACGCTCCCTCACGTGTTTCACTCAAAAGATGCTGTCACACTCCCTCGTGTTTACACTCCTAATGGCTTTTCCTTTATATGAACTTTCTCTCTTGCCTTTTACCACTCAGATTTCCCCTTTCAGCTCTATAAAGAAACTAAACAACATAAATCAAGAGTATTGATTCTGAACAAAATATAAAAAATGCATAGAGTTGAACAATTTGGAGAACAAGCAATTAAAAGGGGAAAAGGATATCAAGGCAAACGAATTTAATGAACTAAACTCACAAAAGTCAGGACTTGAGTAGTTAATCCTTGCTTCTTCTTTTTTTTTTTTTTTTTTTTGTTGATCCCTTTTTTTTTTTATTAACACGAAATAACTATAAAATACTTACATGCCACAATTGGAATTGGAATTGGCACGTTTATGAGCTTAACAAACAAACAAACAGAGAGGGATTGCAAACAAACTGTTTTGTGTGTTTGAATAGTAATGCACAAACTCAATCGAAATAACTAAATCACAAGGTAGAAAATTGAAGGGTGAATGAGTTCAACCTGATTTAGAAACAAGCTCTGATACCAACTGATGCGAAAAACCCAAAGGGAACCAACGCACACAAGGAATCAAAGATGAACCAGGAAAGCTAAATCAGAGTTAAATAACACAAACCCTAGACCCAACATGTGAAGGAACACGAATCTAGGGTATTTAAGAAGGATATGGACGCCACACTCCAGAACAGAAAGGAATTGGGAGTGATAAGTCGATTGGAACGCCACAAGAAGAAGTACCTCTTGATAAGTTCTTTAGTTCTCAAAAGAACCGAGGGAGAAAACCCTTACTTTCTATTTCACTCAAAGTTGTCTATCTTTCAGAGCTTACAAGGGGTGTCTTTTTATAGGAAAAAATAGCAATCCTAAAGAGGAACAAATTCCTACTTAGGACAAATCCTTATTTTGAGAAATTTGTAACAATGAAAAAATTCCACAACAGAAAATACTCTTGTTTAGGAGTGGGTGCTATTGCTTAATACGGGCTATCAAGTACTCCAATGATATTAATTAGGCCTCTACACTTTGTCAAGCTTGAATTCACACCATTTGAAGCCTGGTGGGCCTGAATGTCCTTAATCAGCCCATTTAGTGCTTCTTTAATTGTTTTGGCTTTAGCTCGTGTTATTGGGCCTTCTGGAATTTGAAATGGACCTTTGGCATCCATTGGAGCCTTCCAGCCATCATCTCTATGGTTCACATCATTAGCTTGTGTTATTGGACCTCTTGTATCCATTGAAGCTTTCCAGTCATCATTGTTATGGTTCTCATCAAAGCAGGCAACCGACCACACAAAATGTGCAGGCAGCTGAAGCATCCGTTAATGACCCTTTGAAAAACATTAAGTTAGAAGGTCTTATCCTATTCATAATTTAATGGCTATAAGGAAAGACACTTTTAAACTAAAGTGTGCTTATATTAGATGCATGTTGTTAATGCTACAACTCATCTAATACTCATTTAATATGTGTTAGAGGTCTCAAAATATGTTTGATAAAAAAATAAAAAAAAAATTTTAGACGTGTGTTTGACTCTTTTAATCTATTTACCAAACACTTTTAATACACATATTAGATACTTAAAATATATAATATATATTAAGTACCAATTTGTCTTATTAATCAAGAATGTGATAAAAAATAAATATTTTTTATTTTATCAATTATATTAATTCTTTTAAGTTATAATTATTTAAATGTTATGTTACATGTATATATAATATATTTTTTATAAATTCTTAACAAAACCATATTTTCACAACATCATACTTACATTTCATATTTATTTGATACATATACTCATGATGTCTATTGTGTTAATGAGTATAATAAACACTTCACTCAAATTCACAAATAAATGAGGTATCTTTTTCTTTCTCTCTTAACAATTTTTCTAGACATTAACATTTTAGTTTCAATAATTTACTAAGGTTAGGCTTGTGTGTTGCATATTTTTAAATATTTAATAAAAATTTTAAAATAACAAAATTTAAATATCATTTTTAATAATAGTCAATTTGATTAATTTATTTTAATTTATATTTGAAAAAAATAGTTAAATAAAATTAAAATTAATTAATTTATTAAATATAATTAGTATTTTAGTTTATTTAAGAGTTTTTAAATTTAAACTTATATTAAAGAGATTGAATATGAAAATAAAATTAAGTGATAACTAAAAGGTAGAGTAAATTTGTTCGTTACATGTTGATCATAGCTAAATTTATAATTAAAATTTTAATTAATAATATTATTATAATCAAACATTGACACTAATTTTTAAGAAAATTTGTTTGAATAAAAAATTAATATTTAAAATTTAGTAATTTGGTTGAAAGAAAGTAATGAAGTAATAATGTAAACCTAGTATATTTAATTTTATAATGTGAAAAAGATGAATAAATATACTTTAAAATTTTAATTATATTAATATATCAAAAAGGAAGATAGATTAATTATTATATTAATATCAGATACTATAAAATATTGAGTTAGCTAAAATAAATCTTAAAATTAAATAAATGCTGCCATGTCATCATTTTTTGCTCAAAATTATTTTCTTTTAATTTTTGTAATATATATTATTATAATCAACTACACAAACCATTCTTTAAAACAGATTATAAAGGTAAAACAATTATATATTTCAAATTGAGCAATTTGCTTGAGAAAAAGATAAAAAGAATAATGTAAGAAAAAAATATTTGATTTTATTGTGTGAAAAACAGAATGGTTGAAATTCTAATTTTATAAAAATATTTAAAAAATTAGAAATTAATTATTAAATTAATATTAAATACTATAAACTATATGAGTTTAATAAAAAATTTCTAAATTAAGTAAATGTTGCCACATAAATGTTGAAAAAATAAAGTACTCATCATCACTATATTTCTCTTAATTGAAATAATGCTATATATATATATATATATTACCAAGACTTCTTATTTCAAACAATTTCGTTGCTCAGAAAAGGGTGGGAGTCAAGTTTTGTCTTATAAGGGGGCCAAAAGATGCAGTAAATTAATTGAAAAAAAAAAGTTTGACAAATTTCTTTAATAAAATTGAATGTAACTAACAAAATAGAAAGAAAAGAAAATAAATTCATTAACTTTCTCGAAAAAGGTTCATTTCATCATACAATGGTCATTATTTAGTTTGAAAAATCTCTTGTAGTCTTCCAATTAGTTCATCCCCAATGGGTCCGTACCTACCAATAAATATAAAAAAAATGTTAAATTTTTAGTGTTACATGCAATTATTTCATTATATTATTATGTTGAGTTTGGGGGCAAAATCAGACAAGCAAATGTTTTATATACTAATTACTTGAGAGTTGCTATTATTTTCTTATTAGGGAATGGTCTCTATGAAACCAAAAAACTAAAAAAATAACTTTCAACACATTGCAAGGCGAAATTTATAAATGGATATCAATTTCATGCATGACATTGCATAAAGACTTGTTTTGGTTAGCAAATTTTTTTATGAGATATTGTATGCCAAATAAATGACAATCACAATTACAAAATTTTAAAAGAGAGTTGGACAAATGGAAGAACAGAACAGGGCAAAGAATTTAAAGTGGAGGGAGAGGGGGGTGGGAAGGAATTTTCAATACTTAAAAAGAAAAAGGGATGTACAAAATATTGATTTTAATTTCTTATAGATTTTAATAATTAGATCTTAAATTTGTTATATTAGACTTTTTAAGATAAAAATAGTCAAAATTATTAAAAATCAGAAATTACTCAAATAAAAGTTATTAACAATTTTATTGTTTAATATGAATATAAATATAAATAAAAACATAAAATCAGTAAAATTTCTCTTGTAAAAATTTAAAACTAATTTTTATTCATATTCTCTTAAAAGAAAATAAACAATGTTAGAGGCCAAAGAACTTGGGGGCATAACAATCATATCAAACTGCTTGAATTTTAAACAACCTCCATTATCACGACACTTTTATAAAAAAATAAAATAAGTAAAATTTCACTTGTAAAAATTTAAAACTAATTTTTGTTCATATTCTCTTAAAAGAAAATAAACAATGTTAGAGGCCAAAGAACTTGGGGGCATAACAATCATATCAAACTGCTTGAATTTTAAACAACCTCCATTATCACGACACTTTTATAAAAAAATAAAATAAAAAAACCATCTAAGAACCAATAACTGCAATTGAAGTGCACTTCTAACCATTACATCAAGGTGGATCTTAATTGTGACAACATTCTTCACCATGAATTTTTTTTTTTTAATACGACTTTCGCAATTTTTCTTTTTTATTTTTTCAATACCTCTAGAATCTGATGGTTACCAACCACACAAAATGTGCAGGCAACTAAACCATTGGTCATTTGTCCGTTAGATCCATTGATTACCCTTTCGAGAAAAGGAAATAGGTTCAAGTTCTTATCCCAGTCAAAGTTGAACGATTTTATGACATCATCTATACTTTGTTTTAACCTTCATATTGCATTAACAATTGTAATAAAACAATTTATCTGAGTTAAATTAAAATCCAGTAGAACCAGATTAAATTCACAAATAAAAATTACATGAATAAAAAAATCACAATCTTTGAGTTACGCTAAAATTGAAATCTTAATACGTTTAAATTCGGTCTGATGAAAATGTTTAGGTTGTTTCAATTCTAAAGTTACTTGACTGCACTTGGAATTCTATTTGGGTAGCTTTTCATCAAAGGAAATGATTGCACATGCACATCATTTTTCAATTCATGTTGGCCCTTATTCAAATAAAATATTCCTCATTTCCTAGCAATCGTTTCCTTCTTGTCTTGACATTTAACACGCGTGCCATACTTTGGATATGGCGCAATAGGAGACGACTCTTACCAAAATTTTGAATAATGCTTTTGTTTTTTGGATCCTCTTAGTCATAATTTTGGACCAGAATTGGCTTGCTGAACAAAGGAAACATTTGAAGCTTACTTTAGCTGACATTTTATGTATTGAACTAAAAACTAGTGACCTGGTTTGTCAACATAATTTGCATGGTATTAATTAGAGTGCCTCAGTTTTGGAGTCAAAACTAAGGTCTGAAGGCTTTGTGTAATAATGCGATGAAAGAAACCAGTGGAGACAACTTTATGATCATTCAACATAATACTTAGGATGAGATCTAAATTTCAAACCTGATAATTAAATACCCTTTCCCTACGCTTACTCGACAACATAGGGAGGCAAATATCTACTGGAAGTAGAGAGAGAGAGAGAGAGAGAGGCTTAAATGGCACTCCCCTTTTGACAATTTTTCAACTCATTAACAATTTCTGTATAAACTTCATTAGTTTCAAGAGATAGAGGTAATTTACTTGTTCCATCTTCTGTTTCCTGACTTTCGGGAGTGCCAACACAACACTCATTCTCCCCTTTGGACTTCCATAACCATATCAGGTTGGCTTTCCCTTATTTGAACCTGATCCTATGAAAGCAATTGTTTTAGGTACATTCATTGCCTCCCTGCATTATGGTCTTCTTGTGCGGTCCCATCACACAGCCAGCTCCACTCCTAGAAGGCCATCATACATTTTCAGTTTACAAACCAAGAAAACTTTAAACAACTAAGTCAACCATAATTGAGGCGATTATGTAAACCAACCGTTTTGATGACTTATCACGCTTTGGTTCTATGGGTGACATTTGCTTACACTTTTCTTTTACCATTGTGCAGTCTGGTAAACACATTAGAGGACCAGAAGTCAAGAGATTACACAAAAAAATGCAAGATAGTAGACCCTATGTTTAGACTGCAGAACAATATCAAACTGAGTGTGGTCTTTTCAGAGCAAACTGATGTTTTGGGTGTTACATTTGATATCAAAACTTTTGTTTCTCGTGGCAACCAATATAGCCATTAGATGTGAACACACATCTACATGTGCGTGGCAGCAACACACAGGAAGTCCGAGCAATCAAAGTTGGACTTAAGAAAAAGTTCTCAAATCAATATCATAACCTCGTCTTCTCATTCGTGTTTATCAGTAATGGTTGGTAAGATTATCAATATCCTCATTTTTGTTTTATCTAGAGTAGCTAGTAGGCCTATAAACCTTACTCTCTGATTCAGTTTTTGGCGTGCGACTTTTCTTGAGAAAAGATTTAAGCTTAGAGTTAAGTATTGGTGGTGGACTCCACTGTTGTTTTCGTATTGTGTTTGCACTATGTGTTATCATTTGTGTATTAATAAGCAATCTAATAAGTTTTCAATTTCCATTTATTTGTTCTTTGTCCTCAATACTAGCTAGTCCTACGTCACCAGTAATTTCAATTATCAAAAAAAGAAAAGCTACTAATTTTACTTTGCACTATACTTTGCTTTCTTAAGCTATAAATTTGCATAATGACTAGAAAGCAGCGGACTTTGTTACTGACATGGTTTACACCATTATTACATCAATAGAAATTTTAACAAAATAATTTAGTAAAGCAATTTCAAGCTATGAAATGAAAAAAAAAAAAATTAAAGGAAAAGAAATTTCAAATTAATCTTATCTTCAAAATTAATTAAAAATAATTTTCAAAATATCTCATATTCGTACATTGTTTTCTTTAATCTTATCTTTTTTTTGTATAATATTATTTATATAATAATTGAAAATTATATTAATTTTAATACCACAATTTAATTTTGAAAATTTTCAAATTTAAATGAGAAAAATCAATATTGTGAATAATTTTATAGTACTCTATAACTAAAAAAAAAGAAAAACGATTTTAAACAAAAAAAATTATTTTGTAATAACATATATTTTATTAATTGTGACTTACACATTAAACTTGTTATACATCTTTAAAAAATAAATTATTTAGTAAGTTTTTCATCTATAAACTCATTAATTTTCAACCAATATTACTTACTTTTTTTTTTTGAAAGATTAAACTTATTACATATCTTTAATAAAGTAAATTATTTAACAACTTAACTAATATTACTTACTCTTCATTAAAAAGTTCATTACTTTTCATTATTGGTATGTTATAATATTTAATTGAAGGTATAGTGAACTCATTAAAAATTTTTGGTATCCTAATAGTAAGCAAAAACAACTTATTAAAGAGATTCTTAATAATAATAATAATATTGTAAAATTACAGTGATTTTTTTATTTTTTCTTTAATAGTTTTGGTAAAAATATAAATAAAAGTAAAATTATTAAAAACAATTTTGATAATCAAACAATGAGAAACTAAGAATTTAAAATAAAAAATTAAAAAATTAATTACAATAAGTAAAAATGAGAGAGATAAATAATTGATAATTTTTTTTTAAAAAAAATCACTTTCTACTAATTACTTTAAAAACATCAATTTTCAATAAACTAAAAATTTTAATATATTATTTCATTATTCAAATAAAAAAAATATAAAGCATTGTAAAAATTAAAAATTTAATTTGATAACTTACAAATATAGAAATAATTATATTTATTAATTTAAAAATAAAAAAATATTAAATAACATAATTAATAATAATCATCTTAATTATAAAGATGTTATCAGAATTAGGTCTTTTGTTGTCCTACGGGTAGAACATAGCAAAACTTGGCAAGCTACTTCTATTCTAGCAATACATAGACAAAACATTCCATTGGGTTAAAGGTAAGAGGTAGGTTAGGTACATTCAATATTTTAAGAAAGTATGAGTATTTCTTGGTTTGGATTCAATGCTAATTTATTGACTCTAGACATGGCCCTCAATGCCATGAACTATGTGATTAAACAGGACCATACATGGAAAAAAATCAACAAATAAGAGAAACCCCAAAAAGAACATTGATTTTATAAATGCAACATTTAAAATTTTGAACAATTGTAACATAGGACAAGCAGAGTGACAAAAATCATCATATTATAGAACCCAAAAACACGATGATTCACATCCTATATCCATCGATATAACTTACTAAAAGTTATTAGAAATCAAAGGATTAAGTTAACTCAAATGCATAAACAAAGTCAATTTGCATGTGTTCGTAAATGCAGAATTACAAACACAATATTTTAAACTATTGGCAGAAGTAATTGATGTCCTTACTCCCAAATCGTACACACAAACATTGGTGTTATTTTGCACAACACCACCAAATTTCATTTTCCATTAAAACAAAATTAATGAACTCAACACTCATCTTGATAAAAAAGGAAAACTAAAAAATCCAATGAAAAAAAACAAAACTGAAAAAATGAGTGGGATATGTATAAAAAATAAGCAGATAATGCAAGCACATAAAATAGCAATAAGAGAAAGAGAAAGGTCTTTACATAAAGCTGATTAAGCAGCTCATTAGTGGTTGATAGAGGGTTTAGAAGGGCATTCCCAATCTCCTTAAGCTGCTCCTCGAGCTCAATTGCACTGATAGCCATTTGATCACTTCAAATTTTTGAAGCCCAGCCTCCTAGTTTTTTATAACTACAATTTTCTAAAACACCCAAAAAATCCACAGGGACAAAACTGTGCTTTGCGGTACTGAAGCCCATAACACACACCTCCTCATTTATATCCCAAAAAAGTAAAAACTCATGCCTCTTTTGTTTGGAATTTGTCAGGGCTCGGTGCTCTGTTAAGTCAGTTCACCGAAAACAACGATAGCTGAGGAGGTCATAACAAGTTTGTTGTAACCGCTAACGATGTTACAACGACTATATAGATTAATGGTTAGGAGGGTAGTAGGGTAAATGACGTTAGTAAGATTGTTAGTAGTAAATAAAACGGTGCATATTGCACAAAGAGTAAATAGTGCATACATGTATAAGGCAACGGTTAGGGAATGTTGGGAAGGAACTAACCAAAAAATCAAAATACTTTCTCTCTCTATAATCCTTTCTTTCTTCTCTCTCTCTTTATTTGTGTCTTTCTTCTCGTTCTTTTTCCTCAACTCTCAAATCATGTTACCCTAATCTCACTAGAGGGGGTGACAAATTAGTATCAAAGTAATTGATTTTGTGCTCATAAAGGCAAATATTTCAAAAAAGACAAGAACTATTGGAGCTGTAGAGACCGTCATGTCTGGAGAAAAGAAGATGCGATCAAGAGGCTAGAGGAGCAGTACTCCAACTTGAAGGAAGATAATATGATGCCCTAATAATTGGTGAATACGCTTTCTCATAAATTGACAAGATTACTTTGTGTAAGGTAAGAGTACTGAACCACCTCCTACTGCTAGGGAATTGCTTGTGGAATTTCCAAACCTTAAGGAGTCAAGTAATAAGAATGATAGTCATAAGGATTCGTCGGGAATTTTACCCCTCCCAAAGGAATTTGTGAAAAGGAACGAAAGGGATGAAGTGGAGAGAGTAGAAAAGGGAGAGAGTAGGGTGAATCTAAACCATTAGTGTTTCACTGCACTATTTTAAGGACACCAAACTGAGGGAATGGGTGATGAAATGTAACCATTACTTTCACCTGTATAATGTGCCTAAGAAGGACAGGGTAGAAGTGCCAAAGGGACATGTCACCATCTTGATTCTAATGATTGTACATGATCAAGGGATCAAAAGCATTAGTTACATCATAAACATGCACCAAAATTGGTTGATTCCCTGCAAGTTGTCCAAGTAAATTTTCCACAAGGGACTCAACGTCAAAGGCTCCACCAAGGTATCCTCTAATCACTTCAATGCGTTGTGGCACTGCTGGACTTGGGGGAAGTTTAGACTTGTAAATAGGGAATGTCAACACCATACCAAGGTGGTGAGAATTTAGCAACCTAAAGGGGCTTGTCAAAATAGCCTTCCCAACAACCCTGGCCTTAAGTATATACTCCATATCCTCCTCCCCTGACATCATGTCAATAGATTCAATGTAAGATACAGTCTCCTGATACTCCCTTAAGGATCCTTCCTGATTAAGTTTATTGAATTCTGTACTACATCTGAGAACTTGCTAGTCCCAAACCACAAACACAAGTCATCCACAAACTTTTCCCAAGAGACCTTCGTTTGGTTTGTCAACCATCCCTCAAGTCACACTTCTGCTTGCTCTCCCAAATACCTGGCTGCCACCTCCACCTTGTCCTTCTTAGGCACATTACATAGGTGAAAGTAGTGGTTACATTTCATCACCCATTCCCTGAGTTTGGTGCCCTCAAAATAGTGCAGTGAAATGCTAGGGTTCAGATTCACACTGCTCTCTCCCTTTTCTACTCTCTCCATTCCATTACTTACATTCCTTTTCACAAATTCCTTTGGTACGGGTAAAATTCTCGACAAATCCTTATGATTATCATTCCTATTACTCGACTCCTTAGGGTTTGGCAATTCCACAGGCAATTCCCCAGCAGTAAGAGGTGGTTCAGTACTCTTACCTCGCTCAAAGTAATCCATCAATTTGTGAGAAAATGCATTCACTAATTGTTTAAGCACCGCAATATCTTCCTTCAAGTTGAAGTACTGCTCCTCTAGCCTCTTCATCACATCTTCCTTTACTATATGTGTTGCCTGCTAGTAATTTGACTCTTCACATCCATCCATCTTCATTTTTTTCCCATTGATATCCTATGATTGATGGGTTTCATTTTGTTTTTCATTTTTATCATAGAAAATTTGGCACTTACATATAATGGTGGAGCAAGAGCCATTAAGATCTATACAAGATACACTTATACTCCTAGTCAGAGCATTAATATCTAATGCCCTTTTAAAGCACTCAGATGTGGATGTGAAAGTTGCCATTCCATCTTGCTTTAGTGAGATAACAAGGATTTAGCACCCAATGCTCCTTATAATGATGAAAAAATGAATGTACATATAGCATAAAATGAAGATTGAATATAAATGCATGTATTTGTTGCTTTGAGGGTTCTTATATAGTCTATTTTTTTGATGGTATATATGAAATATTTCAATTAACCATTGAAACTTTTGAAAAATTGTCCCATGTGTCTAGTCACTGTTATTTAAAGGTTGTTGCAATTTCAGATACTGTTGCCAAAGTACGGTCTTGCTTAGTGATGTTAGACCTCGAGTTTGATGAACTTTTTATAGATATGTTCCAACATTTCCCAAAAATCATTAGGTTAGATATTTTTTCCATGCAATTTATTATCTCTTATGTTAGATATTTTTTAGTTGTATGACTAGAAACTGCTACCCAATTTTCTCCTATAACACTATTTTGTATATGGAGTGATCAACATTGGCATAGAAATTTCAACTTATTGTATTCTGTTATGTGGCTTGATTATTGTATAACATCTATGAAAATTTGGTCAAAATTGTATATTATAAAAACAACAGAATAGTAGGACTCCTATTTCATTTGGTATGCTTATTTATTTTTTTAGCAACTTTTATGCATGCTTATAAATTTTGTTAGATGAAATTTCCATAGTGAAAAAAAGAAGAAGAGTTAGATGAAGTTTTCAAACTCTCTTAAGATCATTTTTTAGGTTCTTGAATAAATAATGGAAAATCTTGTTGCAATTATGATTAAGGTTGATTTCTTTTTTTTTTTTGAAAAAATCTTATCAAGATTTTTTTTAAAAGGCTGATAGTAATATTTTCAAAAGGTGGATGACAAGATACCTAAATGATGTCAGGAGTTGAAAAACGTGGTAAAAGGGACATCTTTGCAAATGATGGTTCTTTGAAAGCTTTTGCTGATGAATGGGATTTAATTACCTTTTACAGAAGCACTTGTGGATTATAAACTTTGCCAGTGGATTAAATTAAATTAAAACAAAAAATGTCAAGGGCTTCTGTATTCAGGGTTATGGGAATATGTTTAAGCACTTAACAAAAGTTCATTTTGGAGCTTTATTTCTAAGTAAATGTGAAAAATAGGTTGCAGTTCTTGATATTATGCATTGTTTGTGTTGCATTGGAGACATTCAATAAAACTGAAATCAGAAGGCAAGGATTGTTATGTAGAATTCCCAGGGCAGTCAAAACTTTGTGTATTGCTTCATTAATGTATAGATTTAAAATAAATTCTTTGCGAAGTTATCTGAAATCAACTGAAACCTACCTTTTTTTATCTTAATGGATCTTTTGTAACTGTACATGCTCTGATTTTTTAAATTTATATTAATCTACATATGTTGTGTTAGGATAAAGGAATGACTTAAAGCTTGACATCTGTTTTACTATATATTCTTTAAACCATAAATAACCTCACTTGTGCGAGGTTAACTTGAAGGTGCAACCATCCAGATACTGTTTTTTTGACCATGTAAACAATTATGACCCTAGTCATAGAAGAAAGTGAAGACCTATCATTGGATCTTCTTATCCCCCTTTTGGTCAATGTAAGGAAAGAAAGTGAGGTTGGTTTCTTTTCACTAGTGTCTTATTACTTTCAATCCCACTGAAATTTGTTATCATGATATTTGTTAATCTTTATTACATTACAATTCCAGTGTGTTTCTTCCATCGCAATGGAACCTTAGGGAGAAAGTAGTAACCAATTATGTTGCTAAACTTAAGCCTTACCTAAAGAAACCAATGTATTCTCTTGGCATACCCTTAGATGATTATGCTTCAATAGTTTTTTCCATTATTCAAGACAACTTCAATGCTTTTGAAGACAATCATGTTAATTATTCTAGAGAAAATGTGGTGTGTCTGCATCTCCTCTGTAGACGTATTTGACGTGAACAACATGCTAGTTAAGGTGATGTTTTTCGACTAATTTGACGTACAATTGTAAGTAATGCAAAGATTTCCTAATTTTCTAAAGGAAAATACTAAATTTCTTTTTATCATTCCACCAATAATGGGTTTAAATGTGATAAATTTTATTAAAATTTTTGTCATTTATCATCATCTCCCTTTCACCTTTCTAATGGGAAAAGATGGTATTGTGTGATTGTCATTGCAACTACATTGCCATTGGAAAATTTTCAATTGTAAGTTTTTTAGCTTTGGTGGCAATCTCTTATATTTTAGACTTTGAAAACATAGCTAACACCCATGGTCCAAGGAAATCTTCATAAGCTTATTATCTGCATAAAGATACCAATGAAAGGAACTTTATGTTGCATGACAAATTTTAGGATGCTACAACCTATTGTGTTTCCTAGGCATATTAGAATTTCTAGACTAACCTACATTCTAGATTGTTGTTGTTTTCGCATAAGTATGTTTTTAGTATAATCATAATGAAATTATCCTTCTCAAATGCAAATTTCTTTGGGTCAAGTGAATAGGACTTCATTTATAGATGATGTCTATCCTGCAGAACTTTATCAAGTTGTGGATGATGTTCCAAGCTTGACAAGAGGCATTGATTCTGCTTTACTCGAAAATGCTAAAGCCATCTCAATTCATAGTTCAACAAAACTTCTTAAGTGTTGTTCTTTTATTCAACATTCTAAAGATACTACTACACAAGGAAATAATAAAATTGAAGTCATCTAATGTGTTGGAGATTGTTCAAAAGAAAAGGGGGCAACAGCTTAGTTCTTTGATGAAACCATAGATGCATCATCTAATCTCACATAACAAAGCTATCTCCTCTTCAAAAATTTGCAATGGAGTAAGTTATGTTCTCTTTTTAGTAATAGTCATTCTTATAATAAGTTTAAGCCTACCTCCTTTAATTACTTCTCTACTTACAATACTCAAAAATAAATCAGAATTGGTTAACTTATCAGCCAACAATTTTCAAATATGTTTATGTGAAAAAGAAAAATATTCCCAAAACTTTTAAATTCCAACGAGACTATATCTCCCTTTATTAAAAACATACTCTCTTTGCCATCAACCAAGATGTTGGCTTTCCCATTTTACCTTATAATGACCTCCAACAAAGATTCTTTTCATTAAATTTAAATGTTCCCTTTGAGACAGAAAATCCTTCAAAACTTTTGCACTATTTTTCTATAAAACCTAATTTCCCAAAGTTTAAATGATTGTTGAAACTCTTAATAATTGTGAAACAAATCCAATCATGGGAAAAATCAGAATGTGTGCAATAACATTTAAGGAAAATGCTTAAATTTATTATCCAAATTAGAGATAAAAGGGTCCAAATAATTTACAATTAAATTAAATATCTAATGGGTAAAATTTGAGTAACTCAAGTGATCACAAATAAATATGTATTGTGTCATTGTTAAAGATTGCAAATCGGGTTGTCACTTGAAACGTCAAATGGTGACACAGTACAAATTTGTTTGTTATTACTTAGGTTGCCTTAATTTGATTGCAAAACACCTTGACCTTTTTACCTATAATTTGCATAACAAATTCAATAATTTCCTTAAACATTGTCACACACTTTCTAAGTTTTCCTATAATTACATTTACTTCACAATCATTAAGATTTTCATTGATCATTTGAGTTTTGAGGGAACTAGGCTTTATAGAAAAATA
Source organism: Kandelia obovata (assembly GCA_021464305.1). Lineage (NCBI taxonomy): Eukaryota > Viridiplantae > Streptophyta > Magnoliopsida > Malpighiales > Rhizophoraceae > Kandelia > Kandelia obovata. The sequence goes on along the minus strand of CM038483.1, from coordinate 3,619,861 downwards.
GTGCAAAAATTTAAAAAATTTTTCTGTGCCAAAGAGAACATTTGAATTTGTTGAAAGGAGTTCATTATGATGTAAAATGGGAAGAAGTTTGTTTTTTTAATAAAAAGAGACATAGTTTAGTTGGAATTTAAAGTCTTTGGATGCTTTTTTCCCACAGACATATTTAAAAGATGCTAGCTGATAAGTTAACCAATTTTTATTTATTTTGAGTATTGTGTTGATGAGAGTAGAAAGATAATTACAGGAGGCAGACATAAACTTATTATAGGACTGGTCATTGCCAACAAGAGAAATAATAATAGACACTCCATTGGAGATTTTTGAAGAGATGAGAGCATTGTGACGTGGGAGTTGATGATGCACCTGTATGTATATATAGGCAAAAAGACTATTCAGGTTCTCATATGAAAAATTTTTCTATTGGTGAGAATGTAAGTTGTAAGGTTAAGCAATTTAATCTTTGTTAATAATTTATTATTCACTAAAGAGATTTAAGAAAATATTTCTTTGGGCAAGTTTCCTTTCAGTCATTTTTAGTCTATACATGCATATATGATTGAAGTTATATATAAGCAATAAAACAATTTATAATTGGACTCTAAGAGGTTAGACCTTTGAAATAAAAGCCTAACTCTGGTCCATATAGTAACTAAAAAGTAAAAGTAAATTGGGTTTAATTGATGTATGTACTGAAATCTTTTTTTTTTTTGGTCCTGGTTGATTTATATTAACTGTGATACTGATTTTTTTTTTTTAAAAAAAAAAAAAAAAGTTAACACAAATCAAAATAGGAGTATACTTATTTATTGAAATCTTTTTTTTATTTGTTATGGAATTATTGTGATCGGGAATAGTTAATTTCACTTTCATTATAGGTTTACCTATCATTATATTTAAGCAAATGAAATGAAATTTTATTGGATACAAAAACTGGAAGTTTATTTATATTAATTAATTATTACATTTCACAATCGAATAGTAAGAACCAAAGGTTGCTAGAAGGAAAATGATCAATTACGTAATCCGACTTGGTGTGAAATTTTTGCTTGAAAGGCTACATTGCTGGAATTTCAGTAAGACATGTTCCAGGTCATCCTTTTTTTTGTTTCTTTGAAAACTATGATTGACATTGGGAACAAGTAATGAAATTGTATTTATAATAATTAATTATTACGTTCCATACTCAAATAATAAGGATCAAAGGTTGTTGGAAGGAAAATGACCAATTATCCAACTCAACTTAATTTGAAGTTTTTGCTTGAAAGGCCACATGGATGAATTCTAGTAAGACATGTCCTCTGACAGCTTTCCAGGACATCTATTTTTATACCTTCTAAAGCTTTGATCAATAACTAGAAGGCACTTGAGCTTTTATAATGTGACAATTTTGTAAAAGTAAGGGAAATGGGTGTCAAGGATAAAAAAAAAATACATATGATATGCAATAAAATAATGCAACAATTACGTGTAAATATATAATAAGTATATTATAAATTATATGGCAATATTTTATATTGCATATGGTATGTTAGTTATTGAATAATTTATAATTTTTTAGGAATAAATTTATATATAAATAATAATAATAATAAAACAACAAAGATTTTTATGCCAAATTCACATATTTTTTTTGGCAAGGGTCTCTGTCCCTCAGTCGATCCATATTTACGATATCTGTCAAGCTCTCTCACTGATTTCCATTTCGAGTGTGAGGGTGATGTCGGTGATTGTGATGAGGTGGGTCTCGCCTAAATAGATCTTGATACTTCTTCCGAGTAGGGGTATTACCGATTACTTTGGCTGCCATTTGGGTCTGTGTCATCCTCATATTCAAGTCAATTTATTAATGTTGATTTAAATACTTCAAAGTTTCAACCATCAAAACAAGTGTAAAACCAAATTTGAGCGCCAGTGAGGGTTTTAGATTAGATTGATTGGGTTTGTCATTTTAATTCATCTCGTCAATTGTTTCTAAACAGCACAATTAAAGACAATGTCAACACAATCCAGCACATTGTTGTTTGTTGTAGCACTTTCATTTTATTTAATGGTGGTAATGCATTTTTCCCTTCTCTTACGACTGAATCAATGCAATTAGAAAATTTTTCGTTCTTCTTGTTTTTTTTTTTTTATATCCACTTTGAATAGGAACTATTAACATGATAAAACATGTTCATGTAACAAACAAGGAAAATTCTTTTTAAAACCACTGGCCTCTAATTATTTTCTCTGAATTAAAATAAGTTTGTAGACTAAATTTGATTAAGTTACTGTATAGATGAAATGGTAATTTCAGCTAAGCACGGACCAAGATATACATTTTGCCTTTAGATTTTTAAAAGAATGAGTCTCAATCCTTTTCAAAAATCATTGATGCTTGAAAAATTTTTCTACCTTATGTTATGCACATAGTTATTTTTTAGTCCTTCTCCACACAATTTAATAATTCAATTTTGCATTTGATTTTTTTTTTAACTTAGAAATCAAGCATATATAAATATTATACTTCTTTTTGCTTTTGGATGATTGTCCCATAATTTTAATTATACATACATACATACATACATACACATATATATATATATATATATATATATCTATATATAGTGTCAATGATTGGGAGACTTCTGAAATAACTTGGTTTGGGAGAGAATAATGAAGTTTTCTAAGTGGCTTTTAACCTTACTTAAATTATGCTTTTAGAATGCTTCTTCTTGCCCAACAGAAAATTGGAAGTAAATTGGTTGTCTTTACCATTTGCGGAAATTGCATAGGGGAAGTGCCAAGGCTATATATGTATATGTTCTACTAATCTGCAACTTCAAATGGCTAGTTGCTTGAGAATGATACAACTTGACTGCTTTGTAAGGCACCTTGTTTCTTGGCCCATGTGCAGTAAACCAACTTACTTTTGGTATGCCCCATCAGTTAAGCTAATATAGAATGGGGATGGCTCTAAAGAATAGAAAATGAAAGGGAACATGTTTTTACATGGAACATAATTTTTTGAAAGCTGAGTGTCTGTCTGTAAATTGGGCAAGATACCAACTATTTTCTTTGTTTAGGCACCACAAGGGAGGTTTATTGAATCAAAGTCTCGTTTGTTTATGTATCTGTATATGTGTCATGCATGATGAAAATAATATTTTATGCCTGAGAAGTAGCTGTCTCTTATACACATCTAGATGTGTAGAAGAGACAGAACGGATGTTATGCACATAGTTATTTTTTAGTCCTTCTCCACACAATTTAATAATTCAATTTTGCATTTGATTTTTTTTTTAACTTAGAAATCAAGCATATATAAATATTATACTTCTTTTTGCTTTTGGATGATTGTCCCATAATTTTAATTATACATACATACATACATACATACATATATATATATCTGTCTCTTATACACATCTAGATGTGTAGAAGAGACAGAACGGATGTTATGCACATAGTTATTTTTTAGTCCTTCTCCACACAATTTAATAATTCAATTTTGCATTTGATTTTTTTTTTTAACTTAGAAATCAAGCATATATAAATATTATACTTCTTTTTGCTTTTGGATGATTGTCCCATAATTTTAATTATACATACATACATACATACATACATACATATATATATATCTGTCTCTTATACACATCTAGATGTGTATAAGAGACAGCGAGTTATGTGATAGCTTGCATTAAATGCTAATTTGTAGCTAATGAGTTAATCAAGAAAGTAAATGCGCTGATAAGCATGTCAAGCAAGGGCCTGTTTTTTAAGCATGTTTCAAATTCAGCCATTTAAGACATTTCAAATGTAATAAAAAAGAAACATGGTCAAAGTTGGTGTTGCCATGAACTTTATATGCATGTCAATTGGTATTTGGTTCATGCAGAGGACTGAGAGCAAAACTCAAGGAAGGTATTTGAAGTACTCCATTCGTTAGTCATCACGAGCTGGAAAGCTATAGAGAACCAATCCATTCCACATGTAACCATCTACTTCTCAGGCATAAAATATTATTTTCATCATGCATGACACATATACCTGTCTCTTATACACATCTAGATGTGTATAAGAGACAGGTCTTAAATGGCTGAATTTGAAACATGCTTAAAAAACTGGCCCTTGCTTGACATGCTTATCAGCACATTTACTTTCTTGATTAACTCATTGGCTACAAATTAGCATTTAATGCAAGCTATCACATAACTCGTTTCTCTTTTAAAGCTAATTATCTTCATTTCATCCCTCTCGTGCCTAATTCAGGCTTCTAGCAAGCAACTAATTGGCCACAAAATAAAGGTTTGGTGGCAGCTGGACAGGACGTAAGATTCTTTAAAATTTCTAGTTAATATAAGATAAATGTCAATGACTAACAGTTGTAAATTGTGGAATAGGCAAATAGTGATGGCCGTTGCAAATGATTGACACTAACTGACGTGGAAAGAAAAAGAAAAATCGATGGACTATGGAGGCTGTCATAGTGGCCAAGGGTGTAGCTGTCTCTTATACACATCTGTGGTGGTCGTTGCAAATGATTGACACTAACTGACGTGGAAAGAAAAAGAAAAAACAATGGACTATGGAGGCTGTCATAGTGGCCAAGGGTGTAGTGGGAAACTAATAAATGAAAGAATGATGGTTTTATCTAGTGATAAATTAAGGTAATGGTTTGAGTTGGAGACTAACTGCTTTCATAATAAAGGAGTTGACTGCACACAGCTCACTTAAATGTGTTGTAATTAAGAATGCATTTTTTTTTTATTTTATAGTTTTTTCTTTTGACTTGATTTATGGAAGCTTAATCAAGTCTAATGTTAGTTCTATGAAAAAGAAAAATCAAAATTATATAAATTTTAATAACTTTTAGCTATTTTTACATTTGGGAGACTCAGATTAACACATTTTTGCTGATTCTTCTTGGTTTCTAGCTCCCAAGCAGACCAAAAAGTTTTAAATGCACAAATGCATATGGTGCAATTATTGTGTTGTGTAGATTTCAAAAAGGATGGCTTTAAAAGTGAAAATTTTATTATGTAGGTTTTATGTAGGAGTTCTTGATTCTTATGACCTTATTAAAAACAAGTACTGGGTAAGATAATTCCCATAGTCCTACTTATTCCTAATTGTTTTTTGGGTACCTTTTGTGTTTTTTACTCCTCCTTCCTGTGAGAGCAGGTGGCATGGGAATGAATGGAAAGGTTGTGTATATCAAAGTTCAGTTGTGGAACTGTCTTCGTGTATTTGGTGTAGGTATATATTTATTTTTCTTGTTGTTGTCATTTGGTGGCTCTATCCAATGCTATGTTTGTTAAACCACAAGAAATCTTTTGTTTCCTCATAGCCATGATATCTGGCCATTTATTACTATCCCATGGTTCATGTTATGTGATGAGCTGATCTAATTTACCTTTCCTAACAGGAGTTTTTAGTTATTTTGAAATGTGTCAGAACCATGTCACCTAACTTAACTCTTGTTGATGGATCTAGCTTCTCTGATTCCTTTTCTAGCTATCTTTGGTTCTAACAACTTTTACAGGTGTTGTACACTAATGGAGATGAAGAGGAACTGAATCTTGAAATGGAGCGGTAGAAACTGATTGGACATGATTTCTTACTGGATGATGTCTATCCATCCCACAAGTTTGAACTTAAAAATATTGTGGTTAACTTTTAGTTATTTTCTTCTTTGAGGACATGAATGGGGAAGCCTGGGCGGAAAGTTTAAGCTAGGAACCACAGACAGTTGTTGGAGGCACGCTAGTAGCACTCAGGAAGCACGATAGTAAGCGAAACAAGGAGTGTGATTGCTTAGAGACATCAATGTTTCCTCCTACCACACGACGAGATTCCTTAATGCATTATAAGGAGGTAGTGCATGTCTCTTAAAGTTAGCAAGGCTAACACTATGCCCTATGAATTCGGCAATGACAACGACGTCGGCGCATAGGCACAGGCTCGAGCTAGCACCAAACCATAATTGGTTGCAGCCAGCAAGTACTTGGAAAGTGATGGGGCGGATCGTGACAGAATTAGCTTTTCATAGACCACCTAAATAGGAGATAATGGGTGGTTATCTCAATCAAAACGTAGCAGTGGAAAAAGTGGCAGATTTGCATGTTTCCAAAAGTCTTATCCAAGCCAAATGTGTTGGCATGATCTCCTTAAAGTAAGGAGAACATGGGTGGTTGCATAAAATAGAGGAAAGAGTCCTTGATGAGATGTCAAGCTCTCCTTAAATGAAGATGCATGATCTAGTGAGTTAGTGAGAAAGTTATCCCAAAGTGGAGAGCCCTACTATGTATGATTGGCTTGGTAGCCAAGTCATGCATGACCCTAGGTAGTTGGGGGTGTCAACTACCAACACTTTAAATAGGTGTAATATGGTAGCCAAGGGTCACAACAGAAAACACATAGAGAAGTGTTGAGAGAACACTTGTGAGAGGTCTTGACATCTTTTGTATACTTTGTGGAAAGTAATAAAGGTTGGGAAGTGTTTCTTGTAAACGCTTATGTGCCTTGTGTAAAAAGTTTGGCTAAAAATAAGTGAAACTCAGTGTCATCACTAGGCTCAATTTTTGATTGAAAATTTTAGCCTTGTGATAACTCATGATGGCAATGTCAACTAGTAGTTGAACCAAGTTCTATTTGGGCATTATGTTCAACAATGATCTATTGTTGATGAGTACTTAAGACATATTACATCTATAGAACAAGATCAAGATATTCAATGGCTCAGTGTGACTTTATCCCTTAGCAAGAATCTCCTAATAAAAAAAAAGAGAGATGTTATTACTAGTCATAGTATTGACAAAGTGGTCAAAATTACCAAAAGAGATGTCATGTAAAGTAATTACTTGATTGAGAATGTGCAATAATGACTTATGATGCAGCTTTGAACTAATTAGTATAGAGAGGATCAAGATCTTAGCTAGAGTGTTGCTAAGCTTCTTAACTATATTGTATTCACTGTATTTGATCAATTTTAAGAACTATTTATTGTCATTATTAATGATTACATCTTTAGACTTAACATTTCACTTATTTAATGATTATACCTTTTGTGTGTTCTTAATAGTGATTTCTTCAACATCTTTAGATATCACTAAATTCTTTAGCCTTTTTTGCTAAGTTTTTCCATATAGTCCAACATATAACATCTTCTACTTCCTGTAACTTACTTGTGCAATGCCACAAGTTGCCATAGGTATTAAGTTGGTGCTAGTATTTGACCTTAAGAGTCAACTTGGCAACCGTAGTTTGATGGAATTTCCTTATGGGCATAATCAACTAAAATATTTTTGACATTATCAAATTCTTAGATGCTTGAAAGGTAGACCTTGGTGAATTGTCGCTCTGACTTTCAAATTGCATATTTCAACGTTACCCTCAAATGCATCCTTTCCCATGTATGCCTTAATAAGATTGATTGTCATATGGTCAAGAAGAGGATTGACATTAATATATGATTTCCTTTTTCTTTTTGAAAAGTTGATCTAGGTTTGATCCCTAAGTTCTTGAACTTTTTACTTAAAGGTCTAATAGTTATTTGTAGAGTGTCTAATTTCACCTTCATGGTACTTGTATTTGACATTGGTATTATACTACTAAGGGTAAGGTGGGTATAGTTAATCTTTTTTAAAAATAGTGATTAGCTCATTCTAAACAAACTAAGGGAGTAATTCCTCCACTCAATGGGATAAGGTCAAATTTTCTCCTTTGTTACTTCCTTGGCTTAATGGCATTGCTTAAAGGCATAGGTGCAGGCATGTTCTATTTAGGAGATCTTATTGGGGTGTTTTGATAAAAGAATGAAGTTTACTAATTAGGAGACTACTGTATTGGTTAAGGATTAAATGGTACTTATAAATTGTTAAAAGATTGTTAAAAGCATGAGTGGCAATAAGGTCGAACGAGCATGTAGGCTTCACGTTCGAGCGTCGAACTGTTAGCCCGCGATCCTCTCTCTACTTGTACCTAAGTGCTTTCGATCTGCCTCTAGGTGAAATATGAGGGTTCTTGTGTTGTGTTCCTAATCTGGAAATCATTGTGATTCTTGTGTCCCTTCTCGTCCTGCACCTCCTCGGGGGGTGCGAGACAAACCATGCACTGTCGCCCGTGTCATTCGCTACGCGATTGCGGCAATATTAGTGCACAGTTTGTCAGTCGTGCTCTCATATGCAAAAAATTATGTGGGCGGGGGAACCGCAATTCCCCTCCGTATCTGCCCGTAAGGATTTCTTATCTTCTAATATCATGACTGTCGTGCCCTCCCTTATCCTCGATCCCAACCCGTTAATTGGAGTCACTTCGTGTGAGTGATGTCTGACATCGCGAAGGAATGCTACTTGGTTAATCTTGCCAGTAGTCATATGCTTGTCTCAAAAATTAAGTCATGCATGTGTAAGTATGAACTAATTCATACTATGAAACTACGAATGGCTCATTGAATCAATTATAGTTTATTTGATGGTACCTGCTACTCAGATAACCGTAGTAATTCTGAAGCTAATACATTCAACAAATCTCGACTTCTGGAAGGGATGCATTTATTAGATGAAAGGTCGACACAAGCTCTGGCCTGTTGCTCCGATGATCCATGATAACTCAACAGATCACACGACCAACGTGCAGGTGACGCATCATTCAAATTTTTTCCCTATCAACTTTCGATGGTAGGATAGAGGCCTACTATTAGCCTCTTGAGTCCCTCAACCAAGGAATGTAAGTAATTGGTGAGCCCTTGCACCAATACTTGGCATCAAATTGGCGTGAGATGGTCACGTCAAGGAAGCGAAGGGCATATAGAATGTGTAGGGACTGTATGTTATAGAAATTTAAGGCATACGAGGTTAAGTCGTTGGTTGAAATGACACTATGCAACAACAGCTATGGGAACGCTCGGAGAGTAGGTATGCTAGGAGAGCAGTGGTAGGAATGCTGGGAGTGTGGTAGTAGGCATGCTGGGAGCACAACAACATGCTAAGAGCACGTCAGCAAACACACTGGGAGCATAACAGAATACTGGAAGAGCGGCAGTAGGCATGCTCGGAGCCCAGTAGCATGCTAGCAATAGCAACAACGTTGGCGCATGAGCACAGGCTCGAGCTAACACCAAACTACGATCGGTTGCAGCCAGCAAACACTTGGAAAGTGATGGGGCGGATCATGGTAGAAGTAGCTCTCCATAGGTCACCAAAATAGGAGATAGTAGGTGGTTATCTCCAGAAAAACATTGGTGTGGCAGTGATAACATGATGGGAGTCATGCATATCCCTAAGTAGTTGGGAGTGTCAACTACTACACTATAAATATGTGTTTAGAGTGGCAGCCAAGGGCCAGACCAAGAGGGACACACAACAAGTGTAGGGGAAATACTTGTGAGAGGAAAGAGGTTTTGATATCCTTTGTACTTTTGGGTGAAAAGTAATAAAGGTTGGGAAAGGTTCTAGTATAGGCTTATACTTTCTTTTCTAATTGTGAGTTTTTTTATAATTGCGTTCTCGCAACCAACGGGTGTGTGTTTGGCTGAGACCAAGAAGTGTCTTGGTGCCATCACAAGGTTTGAAATTTTGGTTGAAAATTTTAGTCGTGTGACAATTGGTATCTAAGCAGAAAGTTCCAATCAATGGCTGGTGGTTAGGGTCTTGATGTTGTTCGGGAACGAGTTTCCAAGATTAAAAGGACTCTCGGGGAGGGGTTCGCTGCGGAAATGCTTTCAATCTTGGCAAGGTTGGACTTGTTGGATGATTTGGTGCATCTCTTACAAACTACTTATGATAATCTTAACACATCATTATTTGCTCGGTTTGGTGAGGTGGAACAAGATATTGCTGTCCTCAAGAAGGCAGTGGGTAGCCTGTCAAATGGAGGGGCAGAAGGTTCGTAGAAAATAAAGGTTCCTAAACCTAAGGCCTTCGAAGGCAAGCGCGATGTAAAGGCCATTAAGAACTTCTTGTGGGATATGGAGTAATACTTCTAAGTTGTTCATGTGTCAGATGCAGAGAAGGTGACACTTACTAGAATGTATCTTGCCAAAGATGCCAAGCTATGGTGGCATACTCAACTTGATGACAATGCTAGTGCAGGCAGGCCTCAAATCGAGAATTGTGATGTACTGGATCAATTCCTACCTTGTAATACATCGTGGGTTGCAAGGGAGTCATTGAAGCAGTTGAGGCATAGTGGCACAGTTCGTAACTATGTCAAGGAATTTAGCTCTTTGATACTTGAGATTTGTAATATGTGAGACGAGGATAAACTGTTGAATTTCATATTAGGGCTGCAACCTTGGGCACAACTCGAGTTAGGGAGGCAAGGTGTGAAAGACTTGCCCTTCACATTCATTGTGGCTAACAGCTTAGTTGATTTTCAAATCAACTCCTCTAATTCTTCAAGTAGCAAACAACCCCGGGACAAGGGCAAGAAAAAGAAAGAGAATTGTTGGGATTGCCAGCACATGGATGACAACATGGGAAAAGGCAAAGCTATTACCTTAGACCAATGTAAAAGCAAATTTAACTTAAATTATTTTATTTGCAATGGTCCTCACAGGGCAAAAGAGTGCCCAAAACAGGAGAAATTGAGCACGTTGATGGCTGACGAGTGAGACAGTGATGCCAACTCGGAAGATTGCAATCCCTCACAGGTCAATCCTATACAATTGATTAATGTTGTTCGTGGGGAACGTGCTTCACAACTCGACCTGATGTAGGTTAAAATTGGGCTTGGAAAGTGAGAACTGTTGGCGTTGATGGACTCTGGAGCATCACACAGTTTTATCGCAGAACCGGTGGTTGGCTCACTAGGGTTGAATGTGAGCAAGAGTAGCAACCACGTGAAGACAGTTAATTCGGCAGCATGTGACATTCTTGGAACGACAAATGGAGTTAAGGTAACCCTTGGTTGGTAGGTTGGTAAATTTGATTTCTCTATAATGTCGTCGGACAATTTTGATGTAATCTTAGAAATGGATTCATTTGTGCAAGCAACAATTGCACTAATGCCACATTTAGGTGGTTTGGTAATCATGGATGAGAAACAACCATACTTTGTTTTAGGTGAAAGGTGTCAACCTACCAACACGGGTGGAAAAACTTGTGGAGTACTATCGGCCTTGCAGATGTAACAAGGGATGGGTGAGAGAGGGATGCAGGACAGTTAGCAGCATTCAACATTATGGAGTCTGCTAGAGTAGTGAGGATGTTGGCCAAACCTCCTTCTCAAGAGCACATCACAAACCACAAGTTATATTTACACAATCAGATATGAAAAAGGAAGCGGTTAATGCTGGGCCCAATGTGCAAAGGCCCAAAAGGATGCAATCAAAGCTTGGATGACTGCTAAGAAAAGCAGTGAGGTTTCACCAAGGGGTGAGGCTACTTGTAAGTGGTAGTAAAATGTTTTGCGGAATCCAGATACAAAAGGCAAGGTTAGCTAGAAGTTGGAGAGGCAAAAACAGGAGGACTAGTCTACCCTAGCAACGAGGATGTTGGCTTCAATGGGTAGGGGTGGTTTGTTAGCCCCTTAAGTCCCTCAACCAAGGAATGCAAGTAATTGGTGAGCCCTTGCACCAATACTTGGCATCAAATTGGTGTGAGATAGTTACCTTAAGGAAGCAAAGGACATCTACAATGTGTAGGGACTGCATGTTATAGAGATTTGAGGCATGAGAGGTTAAGTCGTTGGCTGAGACAGCACCATGCAACAATAGCTGTGGGAACAGTAGGAGTGCGGCAATAGGCACGTTGGGAGAGCAGCGATAGGAACACTGGGAGTGCACAGTAGGCACGCTGGGAGCGCGACAATAAGCACGCTAGGAGCACAGCAGCATGTTAGGAGCACGACAGCAAGCATGCTGGGAGCACGACAGCAAGCACACTGGGAGCATAACAGCACGTTGGGAGCCCAGTAGCACGTTAACAACAGTAGCAATGTTGGCGCACAAGCACAGGCTCAAGCTAACACCAAACCATGATCCGTTGCAGCCAATAAGCACTCGGAAAGTGATGAGGTGGATCATGGCAAAAGTGGCTCTCCATAGGCCACCAAAATAGGAGATAGTGGGTGATTATCTTCAGAAAAACATGGGTGTGGCAATGGTGGTAGATCTGCATGTTTCTGAAAGCCCTATCTAAACCAAGTGAAGTGGCATGAACTCCTTAAGGGAAGGAGAACATGAGTGGTTGTAGAAAGTGGTTGAACAAGTCTATTATAAGGTGACAACCCTCCTTGAATGGAGAGGCATGATCTTGAGAGTTAGTGAGAAAGTTATCTCAAAGTGGGGAGATCCATTATGTATGATGAGAGTCATGTATATCCCTAAGTAGCTAAAGGTGTCAACTACCACACTATAAATATGTATTTAGAGTGGCAGTCAAATGTCACACCAAGAGGGACACACAACAAGTGTAGGGAAAATACTTAAGAGAAGAAAGAGGTCTTGACATCATTTGTACTTTTGGATGAAAAGTAATAAAGGTTGAGAAAGGTTCCTGTATAGGCTTGTGCTTTCTTTTTTAATTGTGTGAATTTGTTTGTAATTGCGTTCTAGTAAACAACAGGTGTGCGTTTGGCTGAAACTAAGAAGTGTCTCAGTGTCATCATAAGGTTCAAAAATTTGATTGAAAATTTTGGCTATGTGACACCTACCATGGTGGTGACAGGTGATGGAGAATTAGGGTTCGATTCCAAAGAGGGAGCTTGAGAAACGACCACCACATCCAAGGAAGGCAATAGGCACACAAATTAATTAACCCTGACACGAGGAGGTAGTGAGAATAAATAACAATATCAGACTTTTACGAGTTTGGTAATTGGAATGAGTACAATCTAAATCCCTTAACGAGGATCCATTGGAGGGCAAGACTAGTGCCAGCAGCCGTGGTAATTCCAACTCCAATAGGGTATATTTAAGTTATTGCAATTAAAAAGCTCATAATTGGACCTTAGGATGGGTCGATTGGTCCGCCTTTGGTGTGCATCGGTCGCCTCGTTCCTTCTTACAACAATGTGCTCTTGGCCTTGATTGGCAAAGTCGTGCCTCTCGTACTGTTACTTTAAAGAAATTAAAGTGCTTAAAGCAAGCCTACGCTCTGGATACATTAGCATGGGATAACATCATAGGATTTCGATCCTATTGTGTTGGCCTTCGAGATCGAAGTAATGATTAACACGGACAGTTGGGGGCATTCGTATTTTATAGTCAGAGGTGAAATTCTTGGATTTATGAAAGACGAACAACTTTGAAAAACATTTTCCAAACATGTTTTCATTAATCAAGAATGAAAGTTGGGGGCTCGAAGACGATCAGATACTGTCCATAAATGATGTCTACCAGGGATCGGCGGAAGTTGCTTTAAGGACTCCATCGCCACCTTATGAGATATCAAAGTCTTTGGGTTTCGGGGGAATATGGTCACAAGGCTAAAACTTAAAGGAATTGACTGAAGAGCACCACTAGGAGTGGAACCTGTAGCTTAATTTAACTCAACACAGGAAAACTGACCAGATCCTAACATAGTAAGAATTGACAAACTGAAAGCTATTTATTGATTCTATGGGTGGAGTATAACCATTCTTAGTTGGTAAAGCTATTTGTTTGGTTAATTCTGTTAACGAACGAGACCTCAGCCTGTTAACTAGCCATAAAAGGGATCCTTCATGACCAGCTTTTTACAGGGACTATGACCTTTTAGGCCAAGGAAATTTGAGGCATTAACAGGTCTGTGATGCCCTTAAATGTTCTGGGCCACATACGCGCTACATTGATGTATTCAACGAGTATATAGTCTTAGTCGACAAGCCCGAATAATCTTTAAAATTTCATCAATGATGGGGATAGATCATTACAATTATTGGTCTTCAACGAGGAATTCTTAGTAAGTGCAACTCATTAGCTTGTGTTAACTACGTCTTTGCCCTTTGCACAGACTAGTCGTCACTCCTACTGATTGAATGGTCTAGTTAAGTGTTTAGATCATGACGACGTGGGCGGATCGCAACTAGCGACGTCGCGAAAAGTCCACTAAACCTTATCATTTAGAGGAAGGAGAAGGAGAAGTCGAAACCTCCGTAGGTGAAACTGCGAAAGGATCATTGTCAAAACATTTACGCAGCAGAATGACCCACGAACACGTTTTACCACGCAAAGTCGAGTGAGCAGCAGTCCATGGACCCCGCCCAATGCATCCGCCATAGGGGAGACCGCTCGTCGGTTTCCTTTTGACACAAACAACAAAACCACAACACAAGTCACGCAAAGGAAATCAAAATGCAAAACGCAATGCCTTGCCACCCTAGGAACAGTGAGTGATCAAGGCATTGCATCTCCACGATGAGAATCTAAACAACTCTCGATAACGAATATCTTGGCTCTCACATCAATGAAGAACGTAGTGAAATGCGATACTTGGGAGTCTGTCAATGCAAGTTATGCCTGAAGCCTTCTGGCCAAAGGCACGTATGCCTAAGTGTCACACAACATTGCCCACCTCCAACGCTAAATCCTCGAGGGAATGGTCATTGGCAAAAGATGGCTTCTTGCAAGTGTGATCTTGCAGTTGGCCCCAAAAACCGAGTCCCCAACAACATTCGCCTTGACAACAATGATGAAGAGACCCTCTAACAAACATGTGGCGCGTCGTCTCTTTGGACCCAAAAGAACTAGACCCCTCATACCCCTAATAACGGCGAGCGAACCGGGAACAGCTCAGCTTGAGAATCGGGCACCTCCAACATCCAAATTGTAGTATGGAGAACCGCCTTTAACGACGAACTGGGCATAAGTCCCCTGGAAAGGGGTGTCAAAGAGGGTGAGAGCCCCATCGGGCCCAAATCTTGTCGCATCACGAGGCGCTATTTGTAGGTCGGGTTGTTTGGGAATAAGGTCTCAATCAGACGGTAAATTACATCCAAGGCTAAATATAAGCGAGAGACCAATAATGAACAAGTACTGCGAGGCAAAGATGAAAATGACTTTGAAAAGAGAGTGAAAGAGTGCTTGAAATTGTCGGGCGGGAAGTGGATGGGGGCCGACAATGCGCCTCTGTTAGATGCAGAATGACACGAGACAGTTCACCAATTGTCTCAGGGCACGGACTGATGCAGATTGCGGGGGTGTCTAAAGCTCAATCCCTCGAAATGGCCAAGGAGACATTGACCCCGCAATCGTGGACACAGCACACGCCATCATGGCCTCAACGGTTGCGGCAGCACGTGGCATTGTGTGGGGGCACTCCCACGGCAGCCTAACGGGGCATCGTGGGGTCTCTTCTGCATCAGCACGCAACGCAGCCTGGGGTGACTTCTGTGGCAGCCCGACAGATTGCCTCAACGGCTGCGCCAGCAGGCTGTACTGCATGGGGGCACTCCCGCGGCAGCTTGATAGCGGAGCATGGGGTCACTTCTGTGGCAGCATGCAGTGCAGCCTGGGGTCACTTCTGTGGCAGCACACGCGCCAGGTCACCCCATCACAGCCTGGGGGAACTTCTGTGGCAGCCAACAGCGCTGCCCGCTGGTACCTATGCGGCAGCCCTACGGTGTGCCTCCACGGCAGCGGCAGCCCGACGGTGTGCCTCACCCCAGCGCAGCGTGGGGGAACTTCTGTGACAGCCAACAGCGCTGCCCGCTGGTACCTGTGCGGCAGCCCAACGGCGTGCCTCCACGGCTGCAGCAGCCCGCGGATCTGCCTGGGGGAACTGCTGCTGCAGTGCGCAGAGCAGCCTGGGCAGCCTCACGCAGCAGACTGACGGATTGCCTCAACGGCTGCGGCAGCATGCAGCACTGCGTGGGGGCACTCCTGTGGCAGCGCGACGGCGCAGCATAGGGTCACTTCTGCGGCAGCACACAGCACAGCCTGGGGTGACTTCTAAGGCAGCCCGCGGGGGAGGTCGCCCCAGTGCAGCCTGGGTGAACTTCTGCGGCAGACCACAGCGCTGCCCGCTGGGACGTCCGTGGCAGCCGGATGGGGAGGTCACCCCAGCGCAGCCTGGGGGAAGTTCTGTGGCAGCCAAGAGCACTGCCCACTGGCACCTGTGCAGCAGCCCGACCGCGCGCCTCCACGGATGCAGCACCCCGACGGCACGCCTCCACGGCTGCGACAGCCCGCAGAGCTGCCTTGGGGAACTGCTGCGGCAGCGCACAGAGCAGCCTGGGCGGCCTCACGTGGCAGACCAACGGATTGCCTCAACGGCTGTGGCAGCACACGGCACTGCATGGGGGCACTCCTGTGGTAGCCTCACAGCACAGTGTGGGGTGACTTCTGTGGCAGCACGCAGCACATACTAGGGTGACTTCTGCGGCAGCCCGACAGTGTGCCTCCACGGCTGCGGCAGCCCGCAGAGCTGCCTGGGGGAACTGCTGCGGCAGCCCACAGAGCAGCTTTGGCAGCCTCACGTGGCAGACCAACGGATTGCCTCAACGGCTGCGGCAGCGCGCCGCACTGCATGGGGGCATTCCCACGGCAGCCCGACGGTGCAGCGTGGGGTCACTTCTGCGGCAGCATGCAGCGCAGCCTTGGGTGACTTCTGCAGCAGCTCACAGGAGAGGTCAGCCCAGCGCAGCCTGGGTGAACTTCTGCGGCAGCCTGCAGGGGAAGTAACACCAGCACCGCCTGGGGGAACTGCAGGGGAGGTCAGCCCAGCACAGCCTGGATGAACTTCTGCAGCAGCCTGCAGGTGAGGTCAGCCCAGCGCAGCCTGGGTGAACTTCTGCGGCAGCCAGCAGGGGCGGGCAGCCCAGCACAGCCTCGGTGCACCTCCGCGGCACCCTGCAGGGGAGGTCAGCCCAGCGCAGCCTGGCGGCACTCCCGGGGCAGCCAGCAGGGGAGGTCCGCCCAGCGCAGCCTGGCTGAACTTCTGCGGCAGCCCGCCAGCGCAGCGTGGGGTCACTTCTGCACCAGCACGCAGCACAGCCTGGGGTGACTTCTGCGGCAGCCTGCAGGGGAAGTAACACCAGCACCGCCTGGGGGAACTTCTGCAGCAGCCCACAGTGCTACCCGCTGGTACCTCTGCGGCAGCCCAACGGCACAGCGTTGGGTCACTTCTGTGGCAGCATGCAGCACAGCCTGGGGTGACTTCTGCGGCAGCCTGCAGGGGAGGTAACCCCAGAACCACCTGGGGGAACTTCTGTGGCACCCTGCAGCACCGCCCACTGGTACCTCTGCAGCAGCCTGACGGCACGCCTCCACGGCTACGGCAGTTTGCAGAGCTGCCTGGGGAAACTGCTGTGGCAACACGCAGAGCTGCTAGGCCGGCCTCCTGCGGCAGCACAACAGATTGCCGTGGAGAAACTCCCGCGGCAGCCCAACAGCGCAGCCTTTGGTGACTTATGAGGCAGCCCATGGGATAGGTCAACCCAGCGCAGCATGGGGAAACTTCTGCGGCAGCCAGCAACGCTGCCCACTGGTAACTCTGCAAAAGCCTGACAGCGTGACTCCATGGCTGCAGCAGCGCGTAGAGCAGCCTGGGTGGCCTCATGCGGCAGACCGACAGATTGCCTCAACTGCTGCGGCAGCAGGTGACTCTTCGTGGGGGCACTCCCGCAGCGCGCAGAGCTGCCTGGGGAAACTGCTGCGGCAGCGCGCAGAGCAGCCTGGGCGGCCTCACACGGCAGACTGACGGATTGCCTCAATGGCTGTGGCAGCATGCAGCACGCAGCACTGCGTGGGGGCACTCCTGTGGCAGCCCAACTGCACAGCGTAGTGTCACGGGCTGATTTAAGTATGATGTCAGCCCGCTTGTTGCATGCTAGCCCAATTGGTGCCCCAACCCAATTCAAGGAGAATTCTAGAAGAATGCTTAGGTGTCTCTCTCTAGAATGCTCCATTGTAAATATCTAGATATTATCCTTAAAATTCTCTAGAACAAATGATTGTAGCCACACATTGAGGAGTGGAAGCAACTATAAATACCCTCATTCCTCCCATTTGTAAACACACCTCTCAATAGCAAAGTTCTCTACATTGCTATACACTTGTGCCTACTTTACTTCTCTCTATCTCAAAGCCTCTCACCTTCTCTCTCTTTTGAGTTGGTTGTAACTCTCCAAGGCTTACTTAGCATCTTCTCTCGCAAGATTGTCTAAGTGCCGCGCGGGTTAGCACCTGTCTCTTATACACATCTAGATGTGTATAAGAGACAGGTCCAACTTACGCAAGTTCATGGAAGGAGAGATCCATGATCTTCGTAGGGAAATGGAGTCACGCCACCGAAGTAGCACACAGTCGAGTGGTACGACTGCTGCCACCACAAGTGCCCCTGTTGTTCATGGTTTGAAGGTTCCAAGCCGGTCATGTACAATAGAACCTGTAACGCCACAATGGTGGAGAACTTTCTCTTCGGTCTCGAACAATACGTTGAGGCCATGGGAGTTGTCCACGACCTTGCAAAGGTATGTAACGCCCCAATCTCTTAAGGGATGTTACCCAACTATGGTGGAGAAGGAAGCATTCCGAACGTGAGAAAGGATTATGCATTCTCAACACCTGGGTGCAATTCAAGGCTGAATTGCGAAAATACTTTGTGCCTCACAATGCGGACAGCGAAGCTAGAGGGAAGTTACGTCGCCTAAGCCAAACAGGTAGTATTTCCGATTACATCAAGGAATTTACTACCATCATACTTGAAATTGATATGTCCGATAGGGAGCTTCTCTTCCACTTCAAGGACGGCTTGAAGGATTGGGCAAGAGTAGAGCTGGACAGACGTGATGTGCAGACTCTAGATGCTGCCATTGCTGCTGTCGAAATGCTCATTGAGTACTCTTCCAAGAATAGAAGGCCGAACTCCAACAGAAGTGAGGGAGAGAATAACAGGCAGAAACAGGATGCAAGCCGCAAGGAGGGTGGAAACTAGAAATCCTCAATTGGCAATCCCAAGCATGGGCAAAACTCTTCGGGCAAATGTAACACAGGTAATCCCCCAAAGTCGTGCTTTATTTGTGACGGACCACACTGGGTGAAGGATTGCCCCAACCGTAGGGCAATGAATGCAATGATTGCAGAACTCAACAAGGAAAAATCCAAGAAGGAGTCCCAACTCGACATGGGAGCCATACAACAATTAGGCAACCTATCAAAGTTTTTCTCTCTAACAGTTCCTAAGGAGAAGGGACTGTTGTACGCGGACGTCGCCATTGAAGGAAAAACTGCATGTGCAATGCTAGACACGAGAGCAACGCACAACTTCATAGACGTCCAAGAGGCCAAACGTCTAGGCCTCAAACTTGCAAAGGGGAATGACACCATCAAGACTGTCAACTCGGAGGAAAAACCTATCCAAGGTGTGGCGCAAGGAGTAGCTGTCCAAATCGGAGATTGGACAGGTAAGTTAGACTTTTCTATCGTTCCTATGGATGATTTAAAAGTCGTGCTAGGTCTTGCATTTTTCTGCAAAGCTTCTGCTTTTCTCATTCCTGCTTCAAGTTCTCTTGTGATTATCGACACGTGTAAGATCCGAGTGATCCCTTTGAAGAGCAAGGGGAAGTCGAAAACATCAACGATTTCTGCCTTGCAACTCAAATGAGGTCTTGAGTTAGGTGACGGTCACGTTTCTACCACAAGGGAATTCGACAACGGGGAAGACGTAGCAGCACTTACTCCTGCATTGCCACATTCCGGCCAAGGTGTCCTTGCCAAGTTCAAGGACGTGATGCCTCCCGAGTTGCCAAATAAGCTGCCTTCAAGGCAAGATGTGGATGACCACATCAAGCTGGAACTCGGTGCCAAACCTCTTGCCATGACCTCACATCACATGGCACCCCCAAAGCTTACGGAATTGAAGCAAGCATCCTTCAAAGAACCTACTGTGGTGCTTCCCGACTGCGAAAGACCTTTCAAAGTCCATAAGAAGCAACACACCAAAATATATGCGAAAGGAGACTTGGTGATGGTAAAGTTGCTGCCTAACCAATTCAAGTCTCCACGCAACGTGCACAAGGGCTTGGTGAGAAGGTACGAAGGTCCATTTCCTGTTCTCAAGCGTGTGGGAAAGGCCGCCTACCAAGTCCAACTCCCATCAAAGCGCAAGATCCACAATGTCTTCCATGTAAGTCTTCTAAAGCCTTTTCATGGGAATGACAAGGATCTTGGTCGAAGCAAATCCATGCATGCACCAACCGCTGTGGTCCCCAAGTTTGACAAGGAGGTGGAATCCATCCTTGCCGATCGAGTGACCTGAAGGAGGGGAGTTCCTAACTACACCGAGTACTTGGTGAAGTGGAAAGATTTTCCAGACGAATAGGTTAGTTGAGAACGAGAGGACCTGCTTTGTCAGTTTGCGAATTTCATCCACCGCTACAAGGATGAAAGCGCGACGAGGACGTCACGAAAATAAATGGGGGAGGGTGTCACGGGCTGATTTAAATATGCTGCCAACCCGCTTGTTGTATGCTACCCCAATTGGTGCCCCAACCCAAGTTAAGGAAAATTCTAGAAGAATGCTTAGGTGTCCCTCTCTAGAATGCTCCATTGTAAATATCTAGATATTATCCTTAGAATTCTCTAAAACAAATGATTGTAGCCACACATTGAGGAGGGGAAACAACTATAAATACCTCCATTCCTCCCATTTGTAAACACACCTCTCAATAACAAAATTCTCTACATTGCTATACACTTGTGTCTACTTTCCTTCTCTCTATCTCGAAACCTCTCACTTTCTCTCTCTTTTGAGTTTGCCAAAACTGCAGGCTCAGCCGGGATAAGGAAGAAGCGGTATGACCAAAGGACTAAAGCATGGGATCGGTAGAGATTGATATAAAAGACAAACATCTAGGATCAACTGAATAATGTGAGACTTGACATGCTGTAATGAAATTGGAAGGCTTTGAGCCGTCTTCTTTTCAGCACGATAAATAAACTTATTTCACGAATGTTTACCTCTTTTTTATTTCCTCTACCGACTGTGGTTCAATTCAAGTAAGTAAAGGATTGAGCAAGTGAACTGACAGAAAAGCTTCTTTTGGGGAATCATCTTTCTTCTAACTTTTTTAGCTCGTTCTATATTGATTTGATTGAAAGGAACTAATACTATTTATTAGCTTAGCTAGCGTTCCGGGAGAATCTAGTCATTTAGTCAGTTCATAACAATCTCTGTAAAGCAAGGGGCAAAGCTTCTACGAAAGCTTCCCCCTCATGTCATGTAGTCGTCGGCCTTCCTCAGCCCCCCCGGTTGTAACTCTTCAAGTCTTATTTAGCATCTTCTCTCACAAGATTGTCTAAGTGTCGCGCGGGTTAGCACGTCTAAAGCACGTCCAAAGCTTAACTCCGTGATAATAGGGTCACTTCTGCAGCAGCACACAGCGCAGCCTGGGTGAACTTTTGCGGCAAACCACAGCGCTGCCCACTGGGACGTCTGTGGCAGCCCGATGGGGAGGTCACCCCAGCACAGCCTGGGGGAAGTTCTGTGGCAGCCAGGAGCACTGCCCACTGGTACCTGTGCGGCGGCCCGACGACACGCCTCCATGGGTGCGGCAGCCCAATGGCACGACTCCACGGGTGTGGCAGCCCAACGGCACGACTCCACGGCTGTGACAGCCTGCAGAGCTGCCTTGGGGAACTGCAGCGGCAGCATGCAGAGCAGCCTGGTTGGCCTCATGCGGCAGACCAACAGATTGCCTCAACGGCTGTGGCAGCACACGGCACTGCATGGGGGCACTCCTGCGGCAGCCTCACTGTGCAGTGTGGGGTGACTTCTGTGGCAGCACGCAGCACAGACTGGGGTGACTTCTGCGGCAGCCCACAGTGTTGCCCGCCGGTACCTCTGCGGCAGCCAAACAGCAGAGCGTGAGGTCACTTCTGCAGCAGCACACAGCGCAGCCTGGGGTGACTTCTAAGGCAGCCCGCGGGGGAGGTCACCCCAGCGCAGCCTGGGTGAACTTCTGCGGCAGACCACAGCGCTGCCCGCTGGGACGTCTGCGGCAGCCCGATGGGGAGGTCACCCCAGCGCAGCCTGGGGGAAGTTCTGCGGCAGCCAGGAGCACTGCCCACTGGTACCTGTGCGGCAGCCCGA
Organism: Kandelia obovata; assembly: GCA_021464305.1. Taxonomy (NCBI): domain Eukaryota; kingdom Viridiplantae; phylum Streptophyta; class Magnoliopsida; order Malpighiales; family Rhizophoraceae; genus Kandelia; species Kandelia obovata. Next base: position 3,597,863 of record CM038483.1, on the reverse strand, counting down.
CGGCACGCCTCCACGGGTGCAGCAGCCCAGCGGCACGCCTCCACGGGTGCGGCAGCCCGGCGGCACGCCTCCACGGGTGCGGCAGCCCGGCGGCACGCCTCCACGGGTGCGGCAGCCCAATGGCACGCCTCCATGAGTGTGGCAGCCCAACAGCACAACTCCACGGCTGTGACAGCCTGCAGAGCTGCCTTGGGGAACTGCAGCGGCAGCATGCAGAGCAGCCTGGTCGGCCTCACGCGGCAGACCAACAGATTGCCTCAACGGCTGTGGCAGCACACGGGACTGCATGGGGCACTCCTGCGGCAGCCTCACTGTGCAGTGTGGGGTGACTTCTGTGGCAGCACGCAGCACAGACTGGGGTGACTTCTGCGGCAGCCCACAGTGTTGCCCGCCGGTACCTCTGCGGCAGCCAAACAGCAGAGCGTGAGGTCACTTCTGCAGCAGCACACAGCGCAGCCTGGGGTGACTTCTGCAGCAGGCCGCAGAGCTGCCTGGGGGAACTGCTGCAGCTGCACACAGGACAGCCTGGGTGGCCTCACACGGCAGACCAACGGATTGCCTCAACGGCTGCAGCAGCACACAGCACAGCCTGGGGTGACTTCTGCAGCAGCCCGCGATGGAGGTCACCCTAGCACAGCCTGGGTTAACTTCTGCAGAAGGCCGCAGTGATGCCTGCTGGTACCTCTGCGGCAGCCCAACAGTACTGCGTGGGATCACTTGGGTTGCTCCACTTCAAAAATGACCACGTCAGAATGGACTCCATTGTGCTTCAAACATCCCCGAGGTCGAGGAGCACGTCCCTCGTTGCTTGGTTTGCTCCCCCCTCCCCCTGCATCTCTTGAGCTGCCCCAGCACACTCGCCCCCTCCCCCGGCATTGCCCCTGCATTTCCAACAACGGATGCTCCCCCACAAAAACCTTTCAAGACACACTCGGATTTTTGGAAAGGATAGCACCAAAAAAAAATTGATAACAAAAAAGTTGCTTCATCCTTTTCATCATAAGGATTATCTAAACTAGATGTAGATAATACCTCCTGTGTTTGGCACCATTGGATATTTTAGCTTTCTTTGAGGAAGACATAATTGGAGACAATTTATTAACCACATTGCCTGAAAGAGAAGGCTTTATGTCACCGTAGTAAGTTTCACGATGCCCATGCGAGTGATGCTTCAGCTTAGAACTAGAAGCACCAGTGCTTCCACCAATATTTCTCCATGGATTGCACCTATCCCATCATTTAAGTCAACCTCCATATCATCTGTCCTGTCAACAGATGAAGCCTCACAACCAAGAGTCAATCCATCAGCATCATCTCCAAACCACAGGATTTTTTTTCTTTTCATATGCAGCACAGATTTCCTTCACAGCTTGGGCAAAGGACTTAACTGTCTTACCCTGACACCGTGCTGCCAATTCATTCTTCACTTCACGGTGAATATCTGGATATCAGCAGCTGAAAAAGGCTCTGCAAGAGGAGGACAGAATAAACAAAACCAAGTATTCCAGACCCACAACTTGAGACATGAAAATTCTTTTTGATCTCACCCAAAATCCTGATACACTTATTTTTTCTTTCTTTCTTTCTTTTTTGTGTGTGTTATTAACATTGGAAGTAAAGGAGGTAAGACCAGCAGAAACAGTCATGGCATTGCAGCAAAATACACCCCAAAGAGGTACAACAAATTGTAAGGCTCCAATCTAAGCCAAACATAACCACCCCACCCAAACCCTACGGGTAGGAGCAAGAAAATAACCCCATATAAAATGGAAAAAGGCACATGGAGCAGTGGGAATTGCTACTAGTCAGCAGGAAGAGTATCACCAAGTTATATTTCTGCAAAGAAACATCTAAATCTAAAACTAAAACTATAATCCTGCACCAAAAATGTGCATGGATATAATTTACTTGAAACATTTCATAATGCTAGATATGGAAATCCAATCATTAATAGTGAAAAATGGAAAGAATAAATAAAATGATGATAGGGAGGCCAATACGTTAGAATCGGCAAGGTCTGAAAAAACAAGGTGACAACTTTCAATGCTATTCCAAGTTTCGAACTTTACATGTAACCACGTATTTGTGCAAATTCCATTTCAATCCATGATTTGAAATGTATCTCGTTAATACATACAATCCAACACTCTTCCAGTGTTTGCAATGAAAATAGAGATAAACAACACTCTTCTTATCCTCTAATTTCTGGATTTGGAAAACTGTTGATAAAGAAAAACAGTTTCTAGGTTTTTATCATTCATAAATTAGCACAATGTAGGAGTTCTTAGTGGTGCTGCTGAGAAAACAGCTCCTGTTCCTAGCATTTGTCTTTAAGTTGCCAATGCATCGCTTGCCTCATCTAAAAATGGATCAACATTTAAACAATAAAAACTGAGGCTTTCAGACTTAGTCTAAAGATTAATTGCCCATTAATCACCACACTAAAAAAGAATATTTTCCAGAAGTTTGGAACAAGAATTATTATAATGCAACAATGATTGCAGAGAGTATCAAACTGTAAAATGATCATCTATTTATTCTCCCAGTTTCAAAGCCATTTCACCAAAGAATTTCTTGCAACAAACCGCAAACCTATACTGTGAACTACAATTACTAGAGAATAAATGGTGTAAGAAAAACAGTAAATTGCTTCAGGGCAGCAAAGGCATAGAGAGAAATCATGAACAATGCAAGGTGATAGTTAAATGAGACCAATTTGTCCAAACAGCACTAATGCTGCATTTTTCTTTTTTATCCATAACATAGCACACGTGATAGCAGCCTTACAAAATCCCAAGGCCAAAACACCCCTCTTGCATATAAAATCAGAAATTACATAATATGATACTGCTATTTTGTGCCTTGAAGTGTGGGTACTTATGTCTTTTCTCTGTATGTTGTTGAACCCCCCCTCCAAAGAAAAGAAACTGCACAAATAATGTACAAGGCTGCTGATTTGACGCTAGTCCTAGTTTAGCTTCTACATGCTTGCTGACTTATTACAAAGTCTTTAGGGTGTTTTGAGGGAGTGTGTTACTGTGTCTTTTGACGTGTGTGGGTACTCCGGTTATCTTGTAATCTTGTTACCTACATATAAAGACATCCAATTAATTTGTACAAGACTGCTTACAAACACCATCAACTCAACTTAGCATCAATATAAATCTCGCTGAATCGTCTTAAAATTCAACAAAAATACATTTTTCTCTATCCCTCAAGAAGAAGGGTGGGAAAGGAGCACATAAGCTCATTTTTTGGCTGCAACTAACATGCTTCGAGTAATTTACGTCATCAAAATTTTTCCAGCCTAACTAGCAAGACTGCCAAACAATGTACTTTTAATTAGTTCATTAAATGCACTTCATTAAAATCATAATCACTACAGTTCAGCTGCATGGACAGTGTGTCAAATTTGAAATAAATATACGTACATCTCCTCAGTTCCAAAGAATTCAACAAAATATTTCTTGGGGTCAGGAGCTTTATCCCAGTCTTCAGGCTGGCTGATCTGAAAATTCCAAATCCACAAATATAGCTCAGTACCGTCCATATTGGCATAAACCAGAGAAGATTCAACAAAGTAACATTAGTCTCCAAGGGAAAAAAAAAAGAAAGAAAGGTTTGATAAAGTAAAATCACAGTAATCCAAAACAGAAGTACCATTCTAAGTAAATACCAATACCATCATGTTACACCAAAGCCTGCAAAATATAGCTCACTCTAAAACCAATGCATAACAAAAGAATGACTTCAGTGTATCAGAATTATGTAAACACTGAAAAGAAGAATACAT
>CM038483.1:3579682-3593863 GCA_021464305.1 Kandelia obovata | reverse complement strand
AAAAAGAAAGGTTTGATAAAGTAAAATCACAGTAATCCAAAACAGAAGTACCATTCTAAGTAAATACCAATACCATCATGTTACACCAAAGCCTGCAAAATATAGCTCACTCTAAAACCAATGCATAACAAAAGAATGACTTCAGTGTATCAGAATTATGTAAACACTGAAAAGAAGAATACATAAAAGAACATCTAAGAAAGAAGAAGAGAGGACTTATAGAAAAAAATTCCAAGATGCTCAAAGAAACCCCTGTTATCCAGTTGAGAAAGATAGCCAAAGCCAATTGATCTTCTGAACATAAAATTTGACTGCAAGATGAAGCCCACAAAATTAAGCATCACCTTGCAAAGACCTCAATTATGGAAGCAGAACAAGAAAGGAAAAAAAAGTCCATGCCAAAAATAAAAAATAACTAAAACTTACACAAACTGAAAAAAATAAAAATAAAAAAAAATATATATATATATATATACATATCTAATCAGGAGTGCACAAGTGTATATAATACCCTTCTTTAATCAATCAAAGATCATTCATGAAATCCAAAACTCTTAACAAATATAAACATGTTTCACAGTTAAGCGGCACAACTTAGTACATCAGAATGCACAACAGAGAGCAACAATAAAATTTATGGAATTACATAATAAACAAAACAACCCAACGTACATCAAAAGAAGCTATGGACTTAAACAATCCATATCTACTAGCTGCAATTCACATTTTAAAACCAAGTGTGCATAACACGATTAATCCTAAAAAACAAAAGCCACAAAGTGAAACATGGCAATGCAAGTCCAAACAGCACTGCAGAAACTGAACACAAACTAACTAGAAATCCCAAACAGTGCAATTAAACTGCCAAAAATCAATCTTGGGAACCCATTTCAGATTATTGAGGAACGAAGAAAGAAGAGATAAAAGCAAATATGTTAGAAATTCAAACTTGGAAAATATTTAAAGAAAAAGCAGAGACCTTGGCAGGCCAAAAAGGGTGACCTTTGACTTTAGCAAGAACTGTCTCTTATACACATCTAGATGTGTATAAGAGACAGCAGAGAGACCGACGGTTCTTCACTAAAATTGTAAGACGGAGAGCGAAAGCAAGAGAGATGGATGGTTTTAGAAAGAGACAAGATGAGAGACATAGGGAGAGACAGAGAGAGACGCGGTTTTATTCGGCCTTAGGGGGCTTGAATCGAAGAGAACGAACTTCGTGGGGACTGCTGAGTAATTTTTCTTGACTTTTGGGGCACAAACAATATCGCCACGGTTTCACCCTAAATATTACCGCTACAATTTAAAATTTTATTTTTTAAAATTTAATATAATTTTATTAATATTTAATAAACCATGTAATTTATATTTAATTAAATTATATTACAGTTTGTATTTGTAATTTAAAAATATAATATATTAATATAATAAAAATATATAAAAATATTATTATTTAATAATTTTTAAAATAATAATTTTTATTATTAAATAAAATAATTATAATATAATTATATAAAAAAATTATTAATTTTTTATTTTACTTAAAATTTGTTGTTTTATTTTTAAAATATAATAAATAATTATTAATCAATTAATTATATTTACTAATAGTAAAATATGCAATCATCAATTTATCAATTATATAAATAAAATTCAATTATAATTTCATATAAAATTAATAGTTAAATATTTTAATTATACATGATATTTAAATTACATTAACATCCTATAAAATCAAATATATTTATTAATTACATCTTATATTTTTAAAATATAGTTAAAACATCATTTGTTGGTTTGTTATTAACTAAAATTATATTTAATAACAAAAACACCATTGAAAATGACACAAATTGTCACTTTATTATTTGAATTTTTTAAAAGCATTCATCCTTTGAATAAGTTGATAGTTTGGTTATTTTCACTTTGCAAATGCATTAAAGTAAATAAAAAAATAAAAAAGTCTATATATATAAGTAAAGGATTAATTTTCTCCTAAAATCAAGTCTTATAATCAATCCTGGGATTATTTTATATTAAAGTAATTATATTTACTAACCATATATACACAATAAAATATTGAATTACTATATTTACAACACTCTCCCGAGTATAGATGTTAATCATGTCCAACTTGTTATAAATATAATCAATTTTAAGACCACTCAAAGGTTTTATGAAAATATCACATAATTATTCTCTAGTTGAGAAATGACTAATTGAAATGAGATTCTATTGAATCTTTTCATAAATGAAGTGACAATCAACTTTAATGTGTTTATTCATCTCTTGAAAAATTGGATTTAATGCAATTTGAATAACAGTTTAATTGTCACACCATAGTTTTATAGGTATCAAATTTCCAATTTCAATCTCATATAATAACTGATATATCCATAATAACTCATATATGGACTATATCATGTGATGCAGAAAACCCCAAGGGACCTAACGCACACAATGACTCAAAGATGAACCATGAAAGCTAAATCAGAGTTAAATAACACAAACCCTAGACCCGACATGTGAAGGAACACGAACCTATGGTATTTAAAAAGTATATGGACGTCATACTCTAGAACAGAAAGGAATTGAGAGTGATAAGTCGATTGGAACGCCACAAGAAGAAGTACTTCTTGATAAGTTCTTTAGTTCTCAAAAGAACCGAGGGAGAAAACCCTTACTTTCTATTTTACTCAAAGTTGTATATCCTTCAGAGCTTACAAGGGGGTGCCTATTTATAGGCAAAGATAGCAATCCTAAAGAGGAACAAATTCCTACTTAGGACAAATCCTTATTTTGAGAAATTTCTAACAATGGAAAATTCCACAACAGAGAATACACTCCTGTTTAGGAGTGAGTGCTATTGCTTAATACGGGCCATCAAGTACTCCAATGATATTAATTAGGCCTCTACTCTTTGTCAAACTTGAATTCGCACCATTTGAAGCATAGTAGGCCTGAATGTCCTTAATCAGCCCATTTAGTGCTTCTTTAATTGTTTTGGCTCTAGCGCGTGTTATTGGGCCTTCTGGAATGTGAAATGGACCTTTTGCATCCATTAGAGCCTTCCAGCCATCATCTCTACGGTTCACATCATTAGCTTGTGTTATTGAATCTCTTGTATCCATTGGAGCTTTCCAATCATCATCGTTATGGTTCTCATCATCATGGCTCTATACTTTGTCTTTATATTAGATCAAGACATCACATTTTGCCTTTTACTCTTCCAAGGTATCAAAATTTCCTCCAACAAAAATATAATAACTTGTATTAGATCTTTTGCCAACTTTGAAATTTACCTAATCTATAGATAAGAAACACTTAACATGAGTATAACCATAATTACTATATAATATACCACGTCTTTGAGCTCTTTTAGGATAACATAAATGGCGTTCTGAAGTTGCCCAATGAGTACATCATGAAGAAGACATAATGTACCTCATAAGACTAACAGAAAATGTAATGTTAGGACTAATCATTGTAAAATAATTCAATTTTCCAACCAACCTCTAATCTCACTCAAGTCTTGCAAATAATTCTCCATCATCTACTGTGAGTTGCATGTTGGTAATCATAGGAGTACTACAAGGTTTGGCCCTCAACTTTCCAATTTCTTGCAAAAGATCAAGAATGCACTTTCTTTATGATAGAAAGATACCCTTCTAGCTTCCCATAATTTTAATGTCGAAAAAATATTTTAATACACATAAGTCTTTTGTTTGGAAATGTGTTTAGAAGAAAGATTTAAGTGTTAAAATACCTACATTGTTACTTCTTATTATAACAATATCATCAATATAAACAACTAACAAAATAAGACTTGTTTTAGATTGCTGATAGAACACAAAGTTATCACAATTACTCTTCTTTATACCAAAATCTTGAACTATATCACTAAATCTACTCAATTAGGCCCGTAAACTTTGTTTCAACCCATATAAAGATTTCCAAAGTCAACAAACATTAATAGACTTCCCCTAAGCAATGAACCTAGGTGGTTGCTCTATATATATTTCTTCTTATAAATCACCATATAAAAAGATATTTTTAACATTTAATTGGTATAAAGGTCAATCATTAATAGTAGTAAGAGAGATAAATAATCTTATAGAAACTGAATGGCCTTAAATTCATACATGGCATCTTCAACTTGCACATGATGTGATTGTATTGTAGCACCATCTTTAATCACTTTAACATCAAAACTATCCACCATTTTCAACAACCTTTTGTGGTAACATATGAAACCTCTCCCATTTGGTGCATAGCCTAAAAATATGTCTTCTTATCAAATTTGCCAAAATGTTTACCTTTGACTTTAATGAGGCACGAGCTCCCAAAAAATTTAAAGTGTTTTATAGTTGACTTTTTTCCATACAACTCATAGGGTGTCTTCTCAACATGTGGTATCATCAGGCATTTGTTTTGAACTTGAGTTATAATAGTGATAGCCTCTCTCTATAAGCTATGTGATGTACTATGCTTAGCCAACATAGTTCTTATCATCTCCACTAAGCTTTTATTCTTCCTTTTGGTCACTCCATTTTGTTTAAGTGTGTAAGGGCTAGCATATTCATACTTCACTCCATACTTTTCCAAATAATCTTCAAATTCATCGCATGTATATTCTGTCTCGTTATCTATCCTGATCCTTTTAATTTTTCCCCCCAACTAGTTTTCAACCAACCTTTTGTAGCTCTTGAAATTATTAAGAGCCTCTGATTTATGTTTCAAGAACATAATGCAAGTCATTATTGTAAAATCATCAATGAAGAATATAAAGTGTCTATCACCCTTAATTGATCTTTGTCTCATCGGCCCATAGATGTTTGAGTGGATAAGCCCCAATGTCTTCTTCATTTGGATCTCCATGTTTTTGTGGGGAGCATTCACCATCTTCCTTTTTTGACACGTGTTGCAGATTAGGTCTCTCTTTTTTTTTTTTCTCAATTTAGGTACATCACTCATAGCTTCATTTTTGGATAACTTGTTTAGTCTTTTTTGTCTAAGATGTCTTAATCTTCTATACCGTAATAAGTTCTCATCTTTAGTTCTCATGTAGCATGTGTTTATACTTCTAAAAACTTGGTACAAGTTTCCATGTGTTCTTTCATTTTTAGTGAGAACGACACCATATTTTAGTCTCTTTACTGTATAGCTACTCTTGTTAAAAGTAACTTCGTGTCCATCATTGCAAAGTTGGCTAACACTAGAAAGATTGTATTTTAGCCCTTTAATATAAAGAATTTTCTTTGATTTCAAATTTTCTACACCAATTTCAGTAGCATCAATACCTTAAACCTTTAAGGCACCATCATTTCCAAATTTGATTGACCCTCCATCATATTTGGCTACTCCCTTCAACATCTTGGAGTCTCATGTCATGTGAGAGCAACCATTGTCTAGGATCCATGGCTTTTCTTTCTTGGAAACTTTTAAAGCTACTCCCATAACCATAGACGTTTCTCTTCCTCTTCTTCTTCTTTGGCCAAATGAAGGAGCTTGTATTCGTTTTCTCCTTTGCATTCCTTGATTGGGCAGCAATGTCCAACAGTCCTTAGTAGCGTGTGCAACCCTTTCACATCTTCTATAGATCTCTATCTCTCCCAACAAATGAAACCTGTTTCTAAGTGAAATATGACTCCTATTTACCTAAGACTACCTCCTTTCTTGATAAAGTCTCCCTTAGACTCTTGCCTTACATTTCTTTTTGTGTTGGGCCTATTACTTCAGCACACATTGGCTTTGTGCTCATACTTACCACAACTCTAGCAAAAACCTTTGAACCTAGATTTACTTCTCTTACCAAGTCAATGTCTCCTTTCTTTAGCCATTGGTATGACAACCTTCTCTCCATCTTTAACAACCTGTCTCCTTTGGATAGGAGTCACCATCACATCTTTCCTAACCTATTTTAACTTAGGTTGGTGTCTCTTCTCCATCACGTTATTATGATTGCTTTTGAGCATAAACACAATTTTTTCCTTTTCTTCTACCTTCTCACTCAGCTTTTCAATGTAGGCAGGTCCTTTCTTCCCCATAGAATGAGGTCTTTGCTTAATTAGACACTAATCCAACTTTTTAGTAGAATCCTTCTTGATGACATTTGTTGATGATGACCCTCCTTTCACTTTCATAGCCTACATAAAGCTTTCTTTATGCTTCTTTAGCTCGGACTCTGCCTTGTGAAGCTTGGCTTGCAAAGTCAACATTGCTTGCTCTTATGTAATCACCTTAGCACCAAGGTCTTTATGTATCTTGCCTTGTTCTGCCTCAAGTATGCTTAACTCTTTAATTCTCTTCAAGTACTCCTTCCCTTTTTCTTCAAACTCCTTTATCTTCACCTAGAGATCAAATTCATCAACACTAGAATTTTCATACAACTTCTTTAGATCATTTACCTCTTTTTTCAGCTTGTTATTTTTATGCAAACAAGCCCTCAACTTAATCTGAAGTTGTTGCATCGATTCATCCTCTTCCTCTTCTGTTGATTCCTCATCACTCAAAGATTCTTGATTATCATTTATTTGAGCAAACAGTAGATCCTTTGTAGCCTCATCATTAGAATCATCATCACTTTCCTCTTCAAAATCTTCTTCATCTAACTTGCTCAAGAAATTCCTTCTTTTGGATCTAAAGAATTTCTTTTTCCCTTTGGTATTTGAATTTTTAACTTTAAAGTAGCTGGATTGCTTTGTTCTCCTTCTTAGGACCAGTTCATCATCATTCTCACTATTTGCTTCTCTTTTATTTTGGTAATCCATGACAAATTGTCTGATTGATACACACCTGAAGCACTTCAAGGTAAATTTTCTCTTGAACTTTCCTTTTCCTTTTCTTAAATTCTTGGTGATGTATGCCATGAATTTATCTTGCTTAGTATCACCATCTTCTTCTTTAAAGCTACTGTTAGACCTCCCTTCTTGGTCTTTAATCTTTAATTTTCCCATTGCCTTAAAAGTTAGCTCTTTCTTAACCTTAAACTTCTTTTCTTTTTTCATTGGGGCTATTCTCATTTCATAAGCCACCAATATGCAATGTAGGTCAACTAAAGGCAGCAGCCTATCTAGATTTTTATCTTCTATAGAAGAGACTTTGGTGTTGTAAGTTTTCAGTAAGGTTCAAAGTATTTTCCTTACCACAGTAGCATTGTGGATCTCCTCTCCACAGACTTTGATGAAGCATATTATTTCATGGACTCTTGTGAAGAACACATCCATAATTTTATCATTTTGCATCTTTATGACTTTGAATCTACTCCTCCAAATTTGTTGTTTGGCTTCCTTCACAACCTTATCTCCATCATAGATCTTCTTTAATTTTTCCTAAATTTTCTTGGTTGTGTTGCACCCTATCACCTTGGTGAATTCTTTATTGAAGAGGGAGGCATATAAGGCATTTCTCACCTTTCCATTACACTCCAAGTTCTTCTTATTAGTCGACATCATAAGATAACCTTCAGCAATAAGGATGAAGACACTAATAGCATACTCAAACACATTAAGACCAAGGGACATCAGATATGAAAGCATTCTATCTTCCATAATTGATAATTTTGTCCATCAAACGTAGGGATGCCCTTGTATGGTAACACTATTCACGCTATCCATGTTCTTAAGTAGTAGTAAAAATAAAAACTCACACAATAATGCATAACTTCACTTCAAAGCAGAAAAATTAGATCAATGGAGAAACCAGACTTTGATACCACTTGATAAGTACCATTTTAGGTCTCACACTAAAAGGAAGGTGAATTAGTGTAAGATATACCCTTTTTACAAATTGATCTGGATTTAACCTTTGTGACTTGTTAAACTCGATGATCCAATTTTTTTTATCTCTTTTTTATGTGAGAGTGGTAGTACGATATCAATCACACATAAGCATCGAAGAACACGATAATTTTTATTTGGTTTACCTACAATATGTGAGCTACGTCTATGGTGTGATAAGATCACTCCTAAATCGCATAATCCACTCTTGTTATCCATGGATACAATTTGATTGTGGAAGGATCACTCCTTAACCACTCGTGGAAGGGTATCACACCCTATTTTTCAATAAATTTATTAAGAGTTTATGGTAAAACCTTTCCTAGAGAGTGATCACTCAATGTGTACAGATTGCTAGAGCAGAATATGGATCTTCTTCTTCACTACCGGTGTTGTTTCACTCATTGTTGGTGCTACTCGCACGTGATGCTAATGTTGTTTGTATGCGTTGATGTAGCTATCCATGTGTGTTGCTAATGTTGTCCACTACTAATGCTATTTGCATGCATTATTGTTGCTATCCGTGCAGGCTGCTAATATTGTCTGCAGGCACTGCTACTACTGTCTGTATGCATTGCTAATGGTATCCACACACACTCTTAATGTTGTCCGTATACACTATTAATGTTTTTCGTATACACTATCGTTCGTGTGTGCTATCATGTCTGTTTGCTGCTATCTGTATGCATTATTAATGTTATTTGAATATGCTATTACTGTTGCCTATTGTTTGCACGCGTTGTACTTGTTATTTGTAGGCACTCTGCTCGCTATCTACATAAGTCGTGACTTTTGTCCACACACGTTGCGACTTCTATTCATATATGTTGTTTCTATTATTCGAGTGTGCTACTACTGTCTACTCATGTCATTATTGCTATTCGCTCACACTATTGTTATTTCCTCACGTCATTGCTACTATCCTTGTGCACTGCCACCATCTACTGGTGTACCACCTGCTATTGCGAGTTGGTTGCTGGTGCAGGACCCTTGTGTTGTTGCTCCACTTCCTTCTAGTTTGTCTTCCTTGGCTGCTTTGTTGGTTTGCTAATGTGGCTACTACCTTGGTAATGTTTACTGGTGCGGTTGCTGCCTTGATAGTGTTTGTTGGCGTGGGTATATTGTCTTAGACATGTTGTTTGGTGTTGGTATACCCTTCTGGACTTGTAGGGATGTCTGCTGCTGCTGGTACACCCTCCTAAATATGCAATGATTTGTTGTTGGTTTACTAGAAAGCCTTTTGGATGTGTTGGGACATGTTGATGGTTTGCTGGAAAGCCTCATGGATGTGTTGGTGTGGTGGCCAACTACTACTGTCACCTTTATGAGGGCTTGTTAATGCGATGACTGTCTTCTTGAAGGTTTGTTGGTGTGGGTGGATAGCTACCTTACTCTCTTTCTTTCTTTCCTCCTTGGTCGGTTGCATCTTACTGTTTCTTCTTGGTGACTGTTGCACTCTCCTTGGTCAGCTGCCTTGCCTCTACCATTTACTCAATTTTTCATAACTCTTTTTCTTCTTGCAAGATGCATAGAGTATTTATAAAATCCTTGAGATTAGGGCTACATTATCATCATTGGTCATCGTTGATTCCTAAACGTTACCCTACAATCAACGATTATATTTGAGTCTTAAAATTCATGGTCAATGGTCAACGATCAATATTTCTCTGTCAGGGTTGCCCTGTCATCAACGGTTTTTCCCAATGACCTTTTTGCATCTCAATGACATTCATAACCTTAAATCAACACATATAACCATGTGAGATAGTGTTGACAATAAATCCAACATTAGTCATTGAAGATGGACTCAACATTAGGCCTATTAATGAGTTATTGCAAACTACTGTTGTACAAGTATCTGACCTCTAATGGTTATCCATATGGACAATGAAGAAACAACTTTTAGAACCTAAAACCCTTTGAGGGACAAATGGAGGAAAATACAAGTAACCCTAATGTACTAAACATGCATTATTTAACCATTTTGTGAGGTATTTATAGGGATTGTGATTCTAGAATGCTTTTCAAGTGATTTGTGTCAATTTTCAATGAATTGCATTTTAACCATTATATTTTTAAATTTCATATATTTGACTTCATAAATTTATTCAATATTTCAACTGAGTCCTACTTGATCTTTGTTTTATATTTCTCCAATTGTCTTTATGTGTATGACCTATTAAGATCGTAACATAATGGTAATGCATATGAATTATAATCTTAGGAGATTAGATTAATTAAAATTTTTTAATTTATTATTAATTCTCTTATTAATCAATTCACATTCATAGATCAAGATTAACATTTAGTTACGTATTATGACCACCCAAATGTTAGGATTAACAAAGTGGTTTGACTAATCCTTTCAATGCATAAAGTCTCTTAGCGTAATTTAATCCTTTTATTATACTAATATTCTAACTAGACATAGAGTATAAAATTAGTATCTACTCCATATCATTTAATTTTATTAGTTCTTAAACATTAATATAGTCATTGATTTCATGAATGAGATTATAACTACTCATGAATCATCATTCCACCTTATGCAAAGATTTCTTGAATTAATACTTATTGGGAGAAAATGAAACATTTGTCCATGATTACTTTATGGTGATGAATCCTTTACTGATTAGTCAACTCTCTCCATGTAGTTCATGATATTTTCAACTTTATCTCAATTATTAATTAAGACTTATAAGTGAGATCAAAGTAAATTGATTTCTATATGAGATATCTTGGTGATCTCAAGGTAAAAGATCATTTACACAATTTTCATGAAAAATTCTTTAGACACACAAATAATGTTTCGTTTGAAAATTCTTATAAGGGGTCAATTTAATGAACTTGTTCAACTAATAAGCACTCATATGTTTGTTTAAGCATCTACATACTTTAGTTTATGAGATTAACTATTTTTTTCATAAAAAAAAATACAACATATATTAGTCTTATAACTTTATCAATGTCCACTCTTGATGATGCATCAATTAGAAATATTTGAAAATAATACTTTGATGTAATAGACATATCATAATTATGATATCATCATAATAGCTTTGCAAAATATATTTATTTTATTGACTTTATTTTTAAAATTTATCTATGACTATATTATTATATAAATAATACTAAAACTAAAGAATGTCTTTAATTGATATATAATATGCATGAAAATATATTTACAATAGTATACATTGGATAATGATATTGGTGATTATGTTCTTACCAACATGAAAGTTTAACATGAGAATTTACATATTCCATTTTTTTTCCATTTCTTCTTTTTGGTCTTTATTGATTTATATATTCATCATTATCCTGCCGCTCCTACCAGTGCTTACTTATGAGAAATAAGGGTTATAAAACAAAAATCAGCCCTTTAAATAAGTGAGGCTTTCCCGATAGAAATAGTTGCATGCGAGAGAGATCCCAATTCCGTGTATGCGGTTAAGCAAGCCCTGCCGCCAGCTTCCACCCAGACAAAAAACTAAAGCGCTTAGCGCGGGTTGCTTTACTATAAAATATAAGGGGCGTTAGCGCTTTAGTCTTCACTAAGGCGCGGAGCTTGAAGAAGCAAAGCGAGCCTAGAGTAGCAGCCTATTACGTTTGTTTTTCAGGCCCCTTTACTTGATATTCTATTAGTAAAGTGCTAGTCCCCCTATATAGTAAATAGTAAGGCTCTTCCGCTATCAATGAAACAGAAAGAAAGACAGTTCGTTTTGTATAGATCGAGACTTGTAGCTTGATTCTTTACTCATTCCATCGATAACACTTCTTCCTCTTTCTCAATAATATCCGACGATCAAGACAATTCCCGTGAAACTCTTTCATAGAATTTCATTTTTATTCTTACAAAGTAAATAGCATTTCCTATTGATTTATCCTCTGGACCGATTCTGGTTTTGAATTATCCGTCGCTACGCTGTTCCCAAGGACTAGCAAAATCGAAATAACGAAATTCTTGGGTCATCTCAATAGGTTCAGAAACTACACGTTTCTATGGATCATCATAGCGTACTTCCACATATCCACTCAGAGGAAGCTCTTTTGGTAATGGATGCCCCTCGAAACCATAATCAGTTGATTATCTATAAAGATCCAAGACTGCATACTTGATATATCTTCATTATGACTGTATGCTATCGGAACTACACGTACATCTTAGCATCTCTTTCTCGAGTGAGATTACCACCGAGGGACTCCTAGAAAGAGCTGTGATCCTTTTATATATGATAATACCAAACTCAGGTGGATCCACTTTTTTTTATAGCTGTTAAGGTCTTAAGGTGCTGTCGTCCCTTACCCCCAAAGCTAATGGGATCGCCATGACCTGCCTTAACGGAGCTCCAATCAGTCGCTACTCGCTGGAATGAGGGTAGGGGTAGGACCGTCGATTGGTGGTTTCACTATCTAAACTTGCTAGCCGACACCGGCTACTGCAAGAGGTTTTTTTCTCGTCACTTTTGAAAGTAAAAAACGGAGTGTGGTTGCTCGTTCTAGTGCTGAAGCAGAGTACAGGGCTGACGAGAAGGCTATTTGCGGATGGAACGCTCGATTTTTGATTTTATGGAACATAATAGGAAAGGATGTAACTAAGTCCAAAACTGCTTTCGGAAGTTAACTTCATTTCCCCTTTGAAGACCCAGTTTACTGCCACCACTTCTTTGCTTCTGCGAGTTCCTTAGGACTCACTTCTGAACCATGCGGGCACCGTGGCGGGCTCGACACACATTTGGTTGGAGAGAAAGAACCTAGAGGAGCGACCAGTTGATCGATTACACCAGCAGATCAACAGCCCACATCTTATCTTCTTCTTTGTCTAGAGAATCCTCGGACTTAACCGAGACCAGACATCTTCTTTTTTTGTTGGTTTTGTTAGTCGTGTCCTAACATACGGCTGTTTTAGACGCCCTCTCGAAAACGAAGTTTTGAAGCTAAGACAGCTAAAGAAGCTGACTAGGGTTATCTTTTCTTTCTTCGCCCTTCCCTTCAAACAGGATTCTCAATCCAGTAACACTATTATAAATAACTATAGACCATCCGGCTTCAGATTCCTACTACTAGTAGAGCTTTTTAATCTTTTTAATAACTTATTGGCAAGGCTTCCTATTCTCAAATCAAACACTGTGATTCCTTCTCGAGTGATACTTCATTCAACAAAAGACGAAATTCAAGAAAGAACAGTACCATCTGTGCTGACTCTACTAGAAGCTTTCTATTCTAGTTCTAATCCCTTCTATACCTACTATGAAGACTACCACTTCAATTCAAAGAAAGGAATTCCTTCAGCAAGAAACTAAGCAGGGGCTTGTCCCTTGGAACTAAGCTATTCTATTAAAAGAAGGTTGGATGCCGATCTCTTTCTTTTGGGGTTGATCCCCTTTCATCAAATGGTCGCCGGATTGAAAAAGACTTTTCTTTTAGTTGGAAAACGTACTCCAAATAAGCCTCTTTGCTTTGCCAGCATTCGAGCCTATTACAAAGCGGTCGTTTTGGTAATAAAGAAGATAGGAATTTCTCCTAATCTTACAATGAAGTTCCAACTCTACGAGAAGTGAAGTTTTGGTGTACCCCTGCATCCTACTCTGGGGATCACTCTTCCGCTGACTATGCCACTTACTTGAGCTTCCCTTCTATCTAGAGTCCAAGACTTTTTCTGAAAAGCTCGGAATGGAAGAAGCAGGCTATTTTCGGAGAGAGAAGACCAGTTTGTTTCAGAGAGACCAGCGAGCGGCTTAGAGGACAAAGTGCCATTTTCCGCTTAGAATAAAGAAAAAAGTCCTTTCATAAAGAGATTCAGCCCCTCAACTTCAAATTTCAAGAAGTCCTGGCCTGTACCCTATCCCGATTTCCTCTTGCTTCTGACTACGATAGAACTGGGAAACCTTTCACTTAAGGGCAAACAAGACTGGTGTCATCCTCAAGGACGGAGACTCCTGAGTCTGGCGTGTTTTTCTCTGCTAATAGAACTTTTATAAAAAAGTGAGGCTTGTCTTCTACTATTCTATTCGCTAAGCCCAGGACCTCATCTTCTCTTTGATAGAAGGGCAAAATCACTTTTTCAATCAATTCATTACTAGACTAGTTTGAACTCTTTTTCTTAAGCTCCCAACTAGATTTTATTTTCTTATTGTAAATTGCATTATGTGCATATCTTTCACAGACTATGTCTACTGTATGGAGTCGATCACCATTCCATAAAGCTCTATAAATCAGGATGATTTATTTGCCCATCTTGACAGACAAAACCTTCTTAAAAAAATGAAAAGGATATTAAAGGCGCATAATGATGTAGACCTTCTTGTTCGTGAATTGACGATAGAAGAAAGGATGATGAGACCGGGGCAGTTTCAACTTGAAAAAATAAGCGAAATTTTATAAGAGAAATATTGTAGTAAAA
>CM038483.1:3574424-3577157 GCA_021464305.1 Kandelia obovata | reverse complement strand
GCTAGCGAGGGAGGTGATGTGTATGCTGTGTTTAGGACCATTCCCTCTCCTTTCTTTTAAGTCGGAGAAGAGGAAATCCTGGCCTAGTGAATCGGATTCGTTTGACAGTTCAAGATGCTATGATCGAAAGCGTTCGCCCAGAGTGCTTTAGCCTTGAGTGGTTTAGATACCCGCGAAGCCGGTCCCCGGATGCAAGTAGTCAGCCTTCGAGAACGAGAAAACAAATATTTCCTGTTTAGTGGGAAGAGCAATTCATTCTCTAGATGCTTCGGATTCTGTCTAGTAGATGATAGCCCTAGTTGACCATTCTTTCAAAAGCATAGCTAAATTGTGTAAAGCTCTTTCAGAACCGAGCTATTTTCAGTTCGTTTTCAGGGGAGGGAAGAAAGAAAGAGAACCTAACCTTATTAAGCCGAGGGGAATATCATAATATAAGGGACAAATAATCGACTTTCCCTATACTATTTTCGATCCAATTGACCGACTGCAAGCATAAATACAGTCTTTAACTTATATTCTGATAGACGGAATCTCGTTCATACTTGCTTTGGTTTAGGCTACTCAATGCCTCAGACACTACCTGCTTTCCACTCTCTTGGCTACTAAACTAGTTCCATTCGAACTCACAACTATGAAATGAGTTTTATGCCATACCATACTTCACTTGAGCTTCCCTCTCCCAGATGAAATTTTCCGAAAGAAAGAAAATCGAAAGCTCTAATAACCACTCATTCAATATAATTGGAATTTCTCCATATGGGGAGAGATAAGGTCAAAGACGGCTAGGATCAAGAGCGGCGTACAAGCTCTTTGAAAATCAGTCATTTTACACAAAAGAAAGTGCTTATTCAAGTAAGCATCTTAAGTTAGACTTTTCTGACAAGGAAAGGGATTTTAGGCAAGCCTTTATTAGTACCTCATACCTCTTTTTATGAATATTAAAGTTCAAGCAGTGGTAGTCTCAATAGTTCCATTTCCAGTTCTTTTTTAAGCCCATGCAGTGATTCGAGTGTTAAGTATAGCTTCTTTCTTAGCTATTCGCATAGTTCCAATGACCCTGTATGTCAGGCTAGCCGAAGGAAGAGTTCTATACGACCAAGCGAGCCAGTTGTTGCAGTCCTTAGGCCTTAGGGAAGTATTGGAGAAAGATTACATACCTGCCTTAAGCCCATCGCCTTCCATTCTTTCTAGCTCAATTCCATCTAGAAAAATTGCTTCTATTTTCCCTTCGCATCCAGTTTTTTGCCTTACAACCAGTCTAGGTTACCTTATAGAAAGTAGCTAGTCTTGTCCTCTCCTCGTTAGGCTTAGGGAAGGACCTGATTGCCCTTTTGCCTTGTCTTTTTTACTGGATTACCTTCTTTACTTTATTTTCTTTCTTTGCGGGGATTCCCTGATTAAGCTACTTCCCTTATTAATATTAAATAAAAAGGAATTTTTAGAGGGAAGACGATTCCCCTT
This sequence comes from Kandelia obovata, assembly GCA_021464305.1. Classification (NCBI taxonomy): domain Eukaryota; kingdom Viridiplantae; phylum Streptophyta; class Magnoliopsida; order Malpighiales; family Rhizophoraceae; genus Kandelia; species Kandelia obovata. Next base: position 3,575,696 of record CM038483.1, on the reverse strand, counting down.
TTTTTACCAGCAGCACTGACGCTTACGCTTTCTTATGCCGATTCCTATTCCTAAAAAAAAGACTCCATTGCGTTGCGTAACGAGGGTTTCTTTCGGCCTAACGACTGCTAATGAAAGCTTCCTATACTATAAAGAAAGATGTTTGCTTCAAGGGCTCCGCTCCTTCAGTTCAGGCCTTTTAAACTCTTTCATTTCAATCAAATAAAGAATAGCTATCAAGGAAGTTGCCTAGCCGACGCCGACCTAATCATGTAAAATTTATTAATATAATGATAGTGATAGATCTACTCTTTCCTTTATAATAAGAATAAGAAAAGTCAAAGTACGGTCTTTTTCCTACATTCGCTCAGAGTAAGAGAGGGTGGCTTAGATAGCTTAGACTGAGACTTTTGGAGTTAAGAAGCGAGAATTGAAGAAAGGCTTTTTTTCGTACTTTTATTTTAGCACCCGAACTCCTTAGGAGAAGAGATTTATGATACGCTTGAACCGGGTGGATTCGGCTTTCGAAAGAAAAACCTCTCTGTCGAAAAAGAAAAAGAGATTGGATGGGCGATTTCCCTTTTTCTAAGCTAAGAGAATAGAGCACTGATTCTTCTCCAATGCGTAAGAGAAGAGATAGGCTCACCCCAGTCTTTCTTTCCCTGGCCACCAGGTGAAAACTACATTCATCATAGCTGTCTGAGAGGAGAGTCGGGATCATAAGTCCCAATATGATTAAGTCAAGTCAAATCCTCAGCCGCTTTTATAGGAAGATGAGCGGAAAGGGCATTTGAGGGAGAGCCCAAGGTAAGGGGTTGAATCCTACCGTCAATGGGATTCATTTGCAGCGAGATACTTCATAGCTAGGCTCAGAGATGGAACTACTTCCTTCAATACCTTTTCACTTTCAGGAAATGGGCATGAGACTTTCGAAGCTATTTCATCTTCTTTGATTGAGGCTTAGAACCGCCAATCCCACTAATAGCCATTAAGGGAAGTTGATTCTTTGAGTTGCCTGTGTGAGGCCAATGGCTACTTCTATTCTAAACAGTAAAGGAAGCTTTTCCATAATTGAATATCGGGTGTGTAGCCCCTATTCTATATATAATCTACGATCAATCCTCCCTAATTCAAGCACTTGTTAACCGCTCTGGTCCTCTTGCTTTCAAGCAGGACGTCGCTTACCTTAAGAGCGTTCAACGAGAACATATTAGAGATATAGAAATTGTTTCATAAATTGGAATGTTTTCCCCTGATATGAATTCGAAGAAAAAAGGGCCCGTAAGCAATGAG
>CM038483.1:3544424-3569424 GCA_021464305.1 Kandelia obovata | reverse complement strand
CTTTTTTCTCTCTGGGCTTAAACCCCCGTCCCCTTATTTCTCTGTCCCAAATAATTGCCTTGTTGCAAAAGTCTCTCTCCCCCCTTCCACAAATCCTTTTGTTACTAGTTTTCATGCTCTTAAACCAAGAAATAACCTTAATAACAATTTTTAAAAGCAATTTTAGCGAGGAAAGCCAAATTTTGGCTTAAAAAATGGTGTTTTTTTGATTGGTTTAGATTGGATGCGGTAAAGATGAGGAGGGCAGTGCCCGCTAGTGATGAAACATCACTAGTATCTAATTAATGCATGGAAGGTACCAATTGATAGATTATCACCTACTGAGTTCATTAGTGCTAATGTTGTGCAGTGATGGTGGCCAAAAGAAACACATGTAGGAGATGCGATAAGTAGTGGCATTTGACTTTTAGCTAATGTTCATTGTGATTGTGGGCTCAATTTGGTGCATGAAAAGGGCCATTGAGTGGGGCAAAGGATGGTGCGCTAATCAGTGTAGGTTTCATCTTGAGGTGACGCCAAGCGCTGCCACCTGTATGGCCTGTTGGTCAGTTTGTGTGCTTATCAACTTCCTTTTGACTTGTGAGGATTCTATAGTTGTTGTCGGCTGCCACTATCTATGACTTTTTAAGGTATAATACATATTTTCTTCACCTTTGTTTATTACTTGTTTTCCGTTGGTATCTACTTATTTTTCCAATTTTCTTGTTCGCATATGAAATGAAAAAAAGAAAACATCATAACATATTGATATTATAGTAAGAAGGTCTTGACTAGAATGAGAAAAGCACCACCACCACTTGTGATGAGTTTCTTTTTACTAAGTAATTACTAATTCTTGACTGATTGTGTGTGATGTGATTACCTTGTCTTGTTGATTTTTTTGGTTCAAGTTAATTGAGATTGCTATTTAATGGACACATATGCCTCTGGGTGGTTAAAATAATGGTTCTTGATTAGATTTTTGGACATTAAGATTAATTTCAATTTATTTCCTTTTCCTAATCATGATTAGAGCTCACTCTAGTTTGTTTCTTTTATTATTATGTCCATAAAAGTACAATAACAAAGGAAGAAAGAATTAAAAGGTCTCATAGTCCCATTGATTGCCTTATGTAGAAGCCATAGCCTTTATATTTTGCTCACAAATTAATTGTGCATAAGAGTGAAATAATGTAAGGTTTTCCTTAATTAGGATAGTCAAAATAAAGTTATAATAGATGATAGGTATGGGATCATATCACAACCTGGGATAGATTCGTTGAGGAGTTCTAACGAAATTACTATCTTACATTTGCTGAAGTATAAGCTTGCGACAAGCTGAACTGTCTTAGACATAGGGGTGCAGTACATGACTATGTGAAACGGTTTTCAGAGTTGTTACTCCAAATCCCTTCAATGAATGAGACAAAGTCGTACCACTAGTTCATGAATAGTCTCAAGTAGTGGACCAAATAGTAGCTGAAGCGGTTCCATGTGGAAGACCTTATAACGACCATTAAGGTGGTTGAACTTCTCGTGGAGTCCAGGATGCCTTCCACCTCTCAATCAAATTCTCGTCCAAGAGGTAAGACCAATGGTGGGGGAGATCGAGGTAGGTTTAATCACCCAAATGGAGGTAGACCATTGACTAGCCACCCCTAAAGCTCATGCAGAATCAAGTAGTGGATGACATAAGAAGGTAAGTACCTATAAATGCTTATTTTGTGATGGTCTGCACATGGCACAAGATTGTCCAAACAAGGCTAAGTTGGCTGCCCTCTACAAAGAAGATGAGCTAAAAATAGGAGGCATGATTGGGTTTGTTACGGATCCTTAGCTCAATCAAGTCCAAAAAGGTGAAAGAGCCAAAGAGACTTATGTTTATAGATTTGAAGATCAGAGAAACCATGATGAGTGCACTCGTGGATACTGGGGCATCCAATCTCTTCATAGCAGAAGAACCTGCAAAGAAACAACTTCAGGTTGAGAAAGTAGTTGAGTGGCTCAAGACTATCACCTCCCAAGAGGTCACTACTTTTGGAATTGCTAGGGACGTTGAGCTTCAAATTAGGTAATGAAGAAGCCAAGAGACCTTTAAGGTAATTCCCCTAGATGACTATGACTTTGTCATTGGGTTAAAATTTATAGACAAAATCCATGTTGTTATATTGCCTTTTGCCTAATGTATTTACGTGTTGGACAAACGGTACCAATGTGTGATTCCAGTTCATCGTACGTCGAACCATGATTAGAAGATGATCTCGGTAATGTAACTTACCAAAGGAGTGAAGAAGCATTGAACAAGTTGACAGTCAAGAATAAGTTCCTAATCCCACTCATTATGAATCTCTTTGATCAACTTGGTGGAACTTGCTGGTTCACCAAGCTTGATCTCCAGTCGGGTTATTATCAAGTCCAGATTGTCAGAGGAGACGAGCCAAAGACTACGTGTGTGGCGCGTTATGGCTCGTAAAAGTTTCTCGTCATGCCATTTGGCTTAACCAATGCTCTGATCACATTCTGCACTTTTATGAACAAGGTATTATATTTGTACCTAGATCAGTTTGTAGTGGTTTACCTCGACGGAATTTTTGTGTATAGTCAGACACTTAAGTAGCACATCAAGCACCTTAGATAGGTTTTCCAAGTCTTGCACGAAAATACGTTAAGTGTGGAAAATGTGCATTTGCCCAAAAGGAAGTTCCATTCTTTAGGCACATTGTCAAGAGTGGACATGTACAAATGGATAGGGCAAAGAAGGAGCCATCAACGAAAGTGACCGAGTTGAGGTCATTCCTTAGCCTCACCAACTATTACCGGTGCTTCATTTTGAACTACTCAAACAACATCGTGCCACTCATAGATATGCTGAAGAAGGAGAAGCCGTGGGAGTGGATAGATCAATGTCAAAAGGCATTTGATCTATTAAAGTAAGCTATAACTAAGGAGCCATTGTTGGTTACCACACTAAGCCTTTTGAGCTAGTAACTGACGCATCAAATTGTGGTATTGGTGGTGTTCTTATAGAGGAAGGACATCCAGTGGCATATAAGTCACGAAAGTTGAAAGATACCGAGTGATGGTATATCGTTCAAGAGAAGGAAATGACTACAGTGGTCCATTACCTACGAACATGGAGACATTATCTCCTGGGATTTAAGTTCGTTGTAAGGATGAACAATGTGACCTCGAGCTATTTTCAGAAACAGAAGAAGTTGTGTCTCAAGCAATCATGGTGGTAGGATTTTTTAGAAAAGTTTGACTATGTGATGGAGTACAAGTCGGGGAAGACTAACTTCGTAGCTGATGCTATTAGTCGGAAGATGGAGCTAGCAAACACAATAAGTCGACCAAGTTGCCTATGGATCAACTGCATCAAGGAGGGGCTCAAGTTTGATCAGAAGGCTTAAGCCCTCATTGGGTATGCACAAAAGGGCAAGACCCAACGATTTTGGTGCAAGGATGATCTTTTTTTACACCAAAGGGAAACGACTATATATGCCACTCCATGGAAAGTTAACACGAGCGCCATGATTTAAAGTGAGCAAGTCATCCAAGGATCCATCGCACCTTAGCCCTTGTTAAAGACCAATACTACTAGCCTTAGATGTGAGACAATGTTGAAGCCTATGTAAAGACTTGTCTTGTTTGCCAACATGACAAACTCAAACAACGTTCGTCGCTCAGCCTCCTAGAGCCACTTCCCATCCCAACACATTCGTGGGAGAGTGTTTCAATGGATTTTATAGTAAACTTGTTGAAGTTTGAGGGGTGTCAAACTCTTATGGTTATAGTGGATTGGTTCTCCAAGTATGCAACATTTATGCTAACAATGAAGGATTTTCTAACTGAGGAGGCGACCAAACTATTCATGAAGCATGTGGTCAAGTATTGGGGAGTTCCACAAATGATTGTGAGTGATTGCAACCTTTAATTCAAGAGGCGTTTCTAGTCTGAATTGTTCAAGTTGTTGGGGTTGGAGCTAAATCTCTCTACGGGCTTACACCCTCTAATAGATGAATAAACTGAATGGGTCAATGCAGTCTTAGAGATTTATCTTCAACATTTCGTGAACATAATGCAAACAAATTGGGCGAAGTTGATTGATGTAGCCCAATTCTCTTATAACTTGCAGTGAAGTGAGTCTACCGACTAAAGTTCATTTAAGATCGTGAATGGGCAACAACCGTAAACTCCAAGTGTGGTTGCATTGGGCTATCAGGGGAATAGCCCACCAACATACAAGTTCACCAAGAATTGACAACAACAAGCGGAGTTGGCAAAGGTGTGTCTACGTAAAGCCTTCAAGCAAATGAAGAAGTGGTCCAATAAAAAATGATGACATGTGGAGTTACAAATCAGGGACTTGGTGCTAGCCAAATTACATGTCATTCTCTAATATAAGTATGTGCACAAAGGGCTGATTAGTTGTTACGAAAGACCCTTTCGAGTGTTACAAAGGGTCAGGAAGGTCATATATAAACCTTACCATGTATATGGGGAAGACCTAGAGTGAGGAGAGTCACAACGAGCACCACTTGGAGCAAAAATTTCATATGACCGAGAATTTGAATCCATAATGGCAGATCGGGTCATACGGAAGTGGTATTGTACACCGAGACGTGAATACTTTATCTAATGGAAGGGACTTCCAGAGAGTGAAGCTAGTTGGGAACTTTCCAAAACTCTTTGGCAATTCAAGAATGAGATTAACGCATACCACGATGAAGAAGCGACGAGGGCGTCACCTCATTAGGTAGGGGAGAATGTCATGGTCCTTTGCACCTAGGGAAGGCAATACCTTGGAACCAGCCATGTAATAAATTTTGGGATGTGATATCCACCATTAGTTCAAAGAGGGATCTAATGGTCATGGCTTATCCAATACTTGAATAAAAGAGGACCTCATCCCCCTTATTTGTAACACACCCCAATTCATAAAGTGAAATATATTTATAAAGTTTTTTTCAAAAAAGGTTCTTGTGAGTCGTAGGTGAGAAGACTATTTAGGAAGTATTCTTAAGGCCGCACGGGCAAGGGAGTGCTAAATACTTTCAGCCCATGACACTACCATGTAACATGCATTACAATGGTTGCATAACCCTTTGGATTAGGTTGCCAAGTCAACTTGCATTCTTAAATTTTACATAAAATTGTTTAGGTGAGTTAACAAGTGACCTATACTTCTTCAAAATGGTTGAAAGACATTTTGGTTTAGGTAACCAACGTAAGCCGCATTCAAACTCGATATAAAATTGCTTTCAATTGTTAATTAGTGTTGAAATTCCAAAAATATGTTGCTATGTGACTTGTACTTGTTTAAGATGACTGCATAACCCTTTACATTGAGTTTTCAAGGTAAATCATATTCTCAAGTTTCACATAAAGGTCTTAAGGTGAGTTGACAAGTACTTTGTACTTGTTTGAGATAGTTACATGATCATTTGGATCGTGTTACCAATATAGGATGCATTCAAAATCTATACAAAATTACTAATTTCATTAGTTTATGGTCGATTAAATATGCTAGTTTAGGATGCATTCTTCCCTTGTCATGTATTTGTTGTTTAGGGATCATCATTTTTGGTTCTAGGATATCATAATCAGCAATATGGTTTTACTTTGGGCTTTCTTACAACCTATCATGCCTTTTGATTTCATTTTGCATTTTTTTTTGTTTTTTTTCCCAATTTACCACTTGGAGCTTTTTTTTTTTTTTTAACTATATGGCCTTGCTTTAGGGGAGGTATACATTTAGATGTCTACATTTGAAATCTTTAAGAAATTCTTAAAGTAGACTTGAATTGTTGATTGATAATCTCAATCTATTGAGAAATTTTGATTCATTTATGTTTGCTAACATTGCTTGAGGAATTTGAGTATGACATTTAGAAGAATTCCCTACATACATGGAAATCTTAAGCAAAGAAATGGAACTTGTGTTGTGTTTGCTTTATGAAAATAACTTTTGGTATATGTCAGCCAAATAAATATGATCATGTTACTTGCATTCATGTTGTGGTTCAAAGGAGAGTTGTTATTTATAGGGCAACTACTTGTTATGGCTTTACTTGGAATTCTAATTTTTCAATTTTTATTTATGTGGTAATATATGATGACAAAAAGACAGCAAAACTAGTGTTGTTAGGGTTAACAAAGATTAATAATATAGCCAATAACTTAATTTAAGTCTGGTCTGAATGCTTCACTAGGGATTTTCAGTTGACATTGTCAAAATGCCTCTTACATGCAACCCTATCTACCTAATAATCTCTTGCAGCCTTCTTACTCTTATTTACTATGCTCTTGTTTTTGGTCATCAATTGATGATTGGTTAATTTAATGCTTAGACATAATATCTTTTGACTGTGTCTAAATTAATAGGCTACGACATGTCTTTGTCATTCATATTTGTTAAAATCAATGCACCTCCTAAGAATGTCTTTCTTACAACATATAGACCTTTATAATTTGGAGCTCTTTTGTCACTTAGGTTAGGTTGATTGCGTGAAATCCTTTTATAGACTAAGTATCCTTCTTTGAAATATTAAGGGTGCATTTTCTTTTCATGTACTTACCTTATTTGACTTTGGTACAATTGTTTATGAAAAATTGCACTCAACCTCTTTTATTCAATGAGATTCAATTGCTTATGTTTGATTTTGATCTGCTATATCACTTCTAGTTTTGCTTACATCAAAACTTTTAAGGAAGAAATTTTGACCTGTACTAACAAGACTGAGTTAGTCCCATAAATCATTATGAATGGGGTTTCCCTTATGGAAATATGTATCATGGTATGATATGTATGTTGCACAAATGACATCTTATGCCAATCTTTGTATTTAGCTGTCATTTTTCAATGATTTGCTTGAAATTTTTATTTGTTGCTTCAACTAATCCATTCATTTTTAGTTGATATGGAACAAAGTTGTGGTGTTTGATTTTAAATTGGTTGTAAAGGTTGGTTATCATTTTATTGTTCAAGTTGGTGGCATTATCTATAATAAATTGTTTTGGCACACTATAACAACATATGATGCCTTTCTTGATGAACTTATTAATGACCACTTTATGGGTGATTCTCACATAAAATGCCGCTTTAACCCATTTTGTGAAGTAGTCAATTGCCACTAGGATAAATCAATGCCTATAGGGTAATAAGACCAATCATGTCCATTCCCACACAGAGAAAGACCAAGGCAACATCATGATATGCAATAGAGCAAGTGTTGCATGTAACTTATCTACAAGTAATTAACATTCGTGGCATTTTTTGGCATTTCAAGCTTAATCTGACTCCATGGTTAACCAATAGTTACTTGCTTTCAAGATCTTCCTATGTATGGTAAGGCCAACAACATATAATCTACACAATCCCTCTTGTACTTCTTTCATTATTATTTCTACCTTAGCCATATCTACATATCATAGTAAGATTAAGTCATAGGTACATTTGTAGAGAATGTCTTTAATGAGAAAGAAATTTATTGCTAATCTCCATAAATTTCTCTCATCATTTTCATTTATGCCTTCAGAATATTCTTGCATTTTAAGGTAGTGCTTTATGTCATGCTACCATGATTTGCCATTTGCTTCTCTTTCTACATGCATATATAAGACCAAAGTATGGTGGATATTAACATGGATTATTAGGGCATTGGCTTCAAAATTCATTTTGTATATTATTGCCAAAGCATCAAAAAATTTGATTGTTTTCCCAAGAAATATGGCCAAAGTCACCATATACCTTGAGATTTATGGCTTTCATCCCTAAGGCATATGATAAACCCATTACACATGCTTCGTATTTTTTTATGTTGTTGGTGTAGTCGTATTGAAATTTTGTTACAATTAGATATTGCTTGCCTTTAAAAGAAATAAAGACTACTCCAATTTCATGCCCCATCAAACCACATATGTCAATCATCTATTGTTTGTTCACTGTTTTCTCAAGTTTAATCTATGACTAGGAAATCTTTATCTAGAAATTCAGATTACATGGACTCCTAATCAAGAATGACTTGATCTACTAAGAAACCTACTATCGCACTACCTTTAATAGGATTGCAATTGACATATTGAATGTCATATAATAATAAAAGAACTTGCCAACGAGTAACCCATCCTAACAATGTTGGCTTATTGAAAATATATTTAAGGGGATCTTTTTTAGCAATAATCCAAGTGGTAGATACAACATATATTATTGAAGTCAATGTGTTGTCCACGCCAAAAAGCAATAAATTCTCTTCAAGTATGAATACTGAATCTCATGATTGGTGAATCTTTTGCTAAGGTAGTAAATGGCCTCTTTCTTTCTACCTATTTCATCATGTTGACCTAAGACATAGCTTATGCATTGTTCCAACATAATGAGATACAATATGAGTAGTTTGTGTGAGACTAGTAGCATTATAATAAGAAGATTGGAGGGGTGATTCTTGATTTTTTCAAAGACTACTTGACATTGATTATCTTTTTGGGAGTTTCACAATCCTTACACTTTTACACTTTATGCCATCAAATGCATAAACAATCGTGTAGCTTGGTATTATGATGGTGATGTCATTTGGTAGTTAGTTTAGAGTGTCTTTAGGCATAACATTTAATGATGACCCATTGTTGATAAGGATGTGAGACATATTACAACAATGATAGATGACAGAGATATATAATGCTTTGGTATGACTATACCCCTCAATTGGAATCTCATTATCTCCAAATGAGATACAATTTCTTGTCATGATATTATTGACAATATGCTCAAAATTGGCTAATGAAATGTTAGGCAAAGAATATGCCTAGTTGAGAATATACAACAAAGACTTTCTATAAGGCTTTGAGTTCATTATCAAAGAGAGAATGGAGATTTTGGCTGGAGTTTAATTATGTTGCTTAGGCTAATAATTATGCTTGGTAGATGATTTCACTCTCTTGAAATTTTGTTGCAAGATTTCTTCAATATCGTCGATGATCATGACTTTTTCTTTCCTTTAGTTGAGTTTCTCCATCTATTATAGAGTGTATCATCTTCCACTTTGGGTGATGCCCCTGACTCTTGTGATGTTGGATATTGCTACAAGTGTCAATTGTAGTGCTAATGCTCGATTAAGAGAGTTTACTTGACAATTGTAATCCCACTGGATTGCTTTACCCTTTTGAAGAGGGTAATAAAGTGTAAGAGGACGTAGTGGAGTTAGAGTGTTTAAACCAAATATTTTTAGTAATGCTAGGTTTTTTAAATGTTAAAAAGGTAGACATGCATGAGTCAACACTTCAATCATGCCAATTTCATAGGAAATGGGATATGATCCCCATCTATTATTATCAAAACACTTCTTAATCTAGTTTACCTCGTTGTGATTAGGGGGAAGATTAATGCTAACATGAGGCTTTCTTTCAACCTTTAAAAATTCAATCTAGTCTTCATTTTATTCTTAGTAAAACATTTGATCTATCCACCATAATGTCCATACTTGGCATGAGCATCATAGTAGAGAGGATATGGTGGTTTTAGCCATTTACTAATTAGAATATCAAGCAATTCATTTTGTAAAAGCCAAGGGAGCAATTCAGAATAGGTACCAATATAGGATCAAATTTTCTCTTTTCCTGCCTTTTGGGCTCAACTTGATTTCTAGGAGGTGCTAACACATAAATATTTGGCTAGGAAGGTCATGATTGAGGATATTGATATAAAAATGGAGTTATTATGTTTTGATATAATTGTTAAGGGTTAAACTATCCACACAAGTTGCTAAATGACTAGTATATAGGGTTTGGTCCTGATCAATTATCATACTCAATCACCTAAACTTCACTTTCCTTCTTTTTGGTCTAACCAATTTTCTTGGATGTTGCAATATCAATAGCAATATCAATCATCTTACCTTTTTAGATGTCATCATCAATTCTTTTCCCTATAAGTACCATATTGATTAAGCTTTTTTATGCACTTTCCATCATCTTGTTATAATAAGGAGTCTTCAAAGTACTAAGAAAGGTAGAGGCTTTTTTTTTTTCTAGCAGCAAAGGTTAAAGGTAGATAACCATGTTATTTCATCATTATGCATATTACTTAAATGTCTTCTCAAGCTTTTTTTCCATAGCCTAAAAATCCACTAAGTAGGTTTTAGTTTGAAGATATATTTAAATCTAGCTTTAAAGACAATCATTAAGTTGTTTATCTAGTTTAAAGCTTCTTTATCTAGTTTTTTGGGTCTTGATATACTAATGTGATGTCACACCTATTAAGTTGCCTTGATTGTACTGTATCGAGAATTTTTTATTATGAATAAATGTTACCATATTTCAAATGCATATAGTTAAGTGATCTGATAGTAGTTTTGTGTTTCATACTTTTCAAAATTTGGAACTAAAAAATTTAATGGGAAGACAACATCTTAAACGTCGTAAAGATCCATTGTTTTTAAGAAGATGTGAACATCATTCTATTTAATGGTTTTGACCTCCCTTTGTAAGAGCTCAATTTTTGGTTTCAGGGAATATTATGCATTTGCTATGTTTTTGTATTTCAATTTGAGTTTGTTCAAAGTTGCATTGATAGAATGAGTTGCTGAAGTGACATCTAATGCATTTATTTTAGTGCTCGATGATTGTTGTTTGTGTTGAAAAAGGTTGTATTATTAACCAATAATAGATAAAAAGTGTTAAAAAAGTTTTCACACTCTTAAAGTTAAAGATACAAGTTGAAGATGGTCAAAAGTTATAAAATTATGTTAGGACTCAATCTATTAATGCAGCCATATATAGGTTAGGGTGGGATGCACCATATGTGTCTAAGAAAAATTCTACTCGGCTAGTACTTGTGGAAGCGATATAATAGAGGCCACGTGGCTAATTTATGACCTCATTAGCGATACCAACCAAAGTTTTGATTGCACGAACATCGAAAAAAATAAGATACATGGAAAACTGGGGTCTTTCTTATTAGGTTATTAATGTATTAATGTAATAGTATATTACATAATATATATATATATATTTCCTCACAGTATCTTACACTCTCTCCCCTCACATTTGAACCAGAGACTTTTAAAATAAGTCTTTAATTCCTTAACATCTACAATATCAAAACCATAATATAATTCTTTAAAGGATGATCCACCATGCTTCATAGCTCTAAAGCTCACTCTAGTTGGCTTTGAACCAATCTTAACTAGTTTCTAATGAACACTGTAATTCTGACGCATCGTTAATTGCACTAGTAGACGACTTCTTATCATAAGAGCATTTTAAAGGTCTTCGAGAGAGTGTGTGTGAGAAAGGAGAGACAAATTCTAGTGTGGGTGGACTTTGGAGTTTGAGGGAAAGTTAAAAGAGTTATTTGTGTAATATTTTAATCTTTACATTGTGAAATTTTCTTTGATATGTCATTGATGAGTAGTGTTTATTATTTTGTTTCCAAATTCTAATTTTCTTGGGTGGATCCTTCCTCCTGTTATCAAAATCTCAAACAATAAAGTAAGGCAATTAGGTTAACTAACTTTATATGTATAATTTTGCATCCTTTCTATAACTCTTTAGTGATCTTTTTAAGGTAAAATACATATTTTCTTCACCTTTTTTGGTTACTTTTTTTTCATTGGTATCTACTTATTTTTCCAATTTTCTTGTTTGCATATGAAAAAAAAAACAATAAAACATATTGATATTATACCTTTATTGGTGTAAGAAGGCCCACTGATTGCCTTATGCAGAAGCCATAGGCTTCATATTTTACTCACAAATTAATTGTGGATAAGAGTGAGAGTGTAAGGTTCTCCTTAATTAGGACAATCAAAATAAAGTTATAACAACTACACCTCTTTGTGAGTTGCTTTAGTATAAAGAAACACACAGAGAGCTTTTTGAATCCTTATTTTGTTTAGCCCTTAAAATGTGGAAATGTCTTTATTCCATAGATGCTTTTTTTGGGAGTGCATTCAAAATTAATGGATAGTCAGTGAAATATGATTGGTTGACTCTTAATAGTTGATTACCATTTGTATTTTGAGGGCATTTTATAGGTGATGATCTTAAGACAATCCTATGATGTTGCCAAAATTTGTGTAGTTCTTTATCAAGGGTTTTCTAATGCCCAATTGATTGTTCCACTAGGGAGTTTCTTATACCCAATTGATGGCTCTACTAGGGAAGTGAATCTATATGATGTATGATGATTTTGTGTCACACTTTAGCTAATACAAATAGATTTTCTGACCACTTGAAATCTTAAAAATACATTAATGTGTCATTTGAGCTTGCTTGAGATGACTATATTAACTTTGCACTTAGGTTGTTGATGCAAAATACATTTTCTAGCTAGCGTAGAATAGTTTTTGATTGTTGGTTACTATAGGAGTTTCTAAAGTAAGTTGGCATATTTCATGCACTTGTTTAAGATAATTTTATAACCTTTTGACTTGGATTACCAATGTAGAGTCCATTAAAACTTGCTACATAATTGCTTTTAACTGTCAATTATAGTTAAAATTCCAAAATTATGTTGTCATGTTGTTTAAGATGACTATATGACCCTTTGGTTTAGGTTGTCAATACAGATCACATTCTCAAATTTCGTATAAAGTTGTTGAGGTGAATTGATAGGTAACTTGTATTTCTTTGAGATGGTTGCATGACCCTTTGGTTCAATCAAACTCTATATAGAATTGCTTTCAATTTCCAATTACTATTGAAATTATGGACATATAATACCATGTAAGCTACACTTGTTTACGATGGCTACATAACTCTTTGGATCACATTGCCAAGGCAAATTACATTTTCAAATTTTACACAAAATTGTTAAGATTAGTTAACAAATGGCCTTGTTAAGATTAGTTAACAAGTGGCCTATACTTATTCAAAATGGTTGCATGACATTTTGGTTAAGGTAGCCAACACAAGGCACATTCAAACCTAGTATAGAATTGCTTTCAATTGTCAATTAGTGTTGAAATTTCAAAAATATGTTGTCATGTGATTTGTACTTGTTTAAGATGGTCGCATAACCCTTTGGATTGAGTTTCTTAGGTAGATAGAATTCTTAAATTTCACACAAAGTTCTTAAGTTGAGTTGACAAGTAGTTTGTACTTACTTAAGATAGCTACATGATCCTTTGGCTTGGGTTGCCAATATAGGATGCATTCAAACTTATAAAAAATTACTAGTTTGATTAGTTTATGGTCAATTAAATATGCTTGTACCAAAACAATAATTTTTAAGGATTTGTCTTCCTTTGTCATGTATTTGTTGTTCGGGGATCATCATTTTTGGTTCTAAGATATCATAATCAACAATCTTGCTTTAATTTAGGGTTTCTTACAACCTATCTTGCCTTTTAATCTCATTTTCCTCGTTTCTTTTTGTTTTTTTTTTCCAATTTGCTGCTTGGAGAATTTTTTGCTAACTACATGGCCTTGCTTTGGGGGAGGTATACATTTAGATGTTTGCATTTGAAATATCTAAGAAATTGCTAAAACAAAATTAAATTGCTGATTGACAGTCTCAATCTATTGAGAAATTTTAATCCATTTATGTTTGTTAACATTGCTTAAGGACTTTAAGCATGACATTTAGAATAATTCCTTACATACATGGGAATTTTAAACAAAGAAATGCAATTTGTGCTATACTTGCTTTATGAAAATAACTTTTAGTATATGTCAGCCAAATAAATATGATCATGTTACCTGCATTCATGTCATAGTTCGAAAAAGAGTTGTTATTCATAAAGCAATTAGTTGTTATGGCTTTAGTGGGGAATTCTAATTTTTTCAATTTTTATTTATGTGGTAATATATGATGGCAAAAAGATAGCAAAACTAGTGTTGTTAAGGTTAACAAAGATTAATAGTATAGCTAATAGCTCAATTTGAGTCTGGTTTGAATGTTACATTGGGGATTTTTAGTTGACATTGTATAAATGCCCCTCATGTGTAAGTCTTATCTACCTAATCATGTCTTACATCCTTCCTACTTTTGTTTTTGGTTGTTAACTAATGATTGGTTAATTTAATGTTTAGAGATAATATCTTTTGATCGTGTCTAAATTAATAGGCTATGACATGTCTTTATCATTCATATTTGTTCGAATCAATGTGCCTCCTAAGAATACCTTTCTTACAACATATGGACTTTTATAATTTGGAGCTCATTTGCCTCTTAGGTCACTTTGATTATGTATAACCCTTTTATGGACTAATTATCCTTTTTTGAAGTATCAAGGGTGTATTTTCTTTTCATGTGCTCACCTTATTTGACTTTGGTACAATTGTCTGTACAGATTGCACTCAACCTCTTTTCTTTAATGAGATTTAATTGGTCATGTTTGATTTTGATTTGATCTATCACTTTTAGTTATGCTTCCATCAAAACTCTTAAGGAAGAAATTTTGACCTTTACTAATAAGACTGTCTTAGGCCCATAAATTAGTACAAATGGGGTTTCCCCTGTGGAAATATGTATTATGGAGTGATACGTATGTTGCACAAACAACATCTTATGACAATCTTTGCATGCAACTATCATTTTTTTAATGATTTGCTTAAGATTTTTATTTATTGATTCAACTACCTCATTCATTTTTAGCTGATATGGAACAAAGTTGTGGTGCTTGATTTTAAATTGGTCGTAGAGGTTTTTCATCATTTTGTTGTTTAAATTGGTGGTATTATCTATGATAAATTGTTTTGTCACACTGTAACAACATATAATGCCTTGCTTGATGAACTTATTAATGACCACTTTATGGGTGATGCTCACATAAGATGTCGTTTCAACCCATTTTGTGAAGTAATTAATTGCCACTAGGATAAGTCAATGTCTATTGGATGCCTTTGGGGTAATGGGACCAATCACATCCATACCCCACACAAAGAAAGGCCAAGGGGACATCATGATATACAATGGATCAAGTGTTACATGTAACTTATCTACGTGTGATTAACATTTGTGGCATTTTTGGGTGTTTCAAACGTAATCCAACTCCATGGTTAACCAATAGTATCTTACTCTTAAGATCTTCCTAACTATATCCAAGCCACTAGCATGCAATCTACACAATCCTTCTTTTACTTCTTTCATTATTATTTCTACCTGAGTCGGGTCCACCTATCATAGTAAGATTATGTCATAGCTATGTTTGTAGAGATTGTCTTTATTGAGAAAGAATTTTATTGCTAATCTCCACAAATTTCTGTTATCGTTTTCATTTATGCCTTTAAGATATTCTTGAATTTTAAGATAATGCTTTATGCCATGTTACCATGACTTGTCATCTACTTCTCTTTCTATATGCATACATTGGGCCAAAGTGTGGTGGATATTAACATGGATTATTAGGGCATTAGCTTTAAAATTCATTTTCTATATTACCACCAAAATTGCCAAACCATAAAAAAAATTGATTGTTTTCCTAGGGCATGTGGCTGAAAGTGAATAAGTCAAATTGTGCCACCAATTTTTTAATGTACTAGTGATAAGGAATTAACTTATGGTCTTGCATTTTCCATTCATCTAGTAGTTAATAAATGACTACGGCCAAGTCACCATATACTTTGAGATTTTTGGCTTTCATTTCTAAAGCGTATATAGTAAATCAATTACACATGCTACGTTGTTAATGTAATCATATTGCAACTTTGCTACAATTAGATATTGCTTACCTTCAAGAGAAATGAAGACTACTCTAATTTCATGCCCCAATGCATTGAATGCCCCATCAGACCACATATGTCATTCATCTATTATTTGTTCACTGTTTTCTTAAGTTTAATCTACGACTAGGATATCTTTATCTAGAAATTCAAATTACATGGCCTCCTAATAACTTGATCTGCTAAGAAACCTGTTATTGCACTACCTTTGATAGCATTACAATTGACATATTAAATGTTATATAATAATAAAAGAACTTGCCAACGAGTAACCCATCTTAAAAATGTTGGCTTATCAAAAATATATTTGAGGGGATCTTCTTTAGCAATAATCCAGGTGGTAGATACAATATATATTGCTAAAGTCAATGTGTCATCCATACCAAAAAGCAATAAATTCTCTCTAAGTATGAATACTAAGTCTCATAATTGGTAAATCTTTTGCTATGGTAGTAAGTGGCCTTTTCCTTTCTACCTATTTCATCATGTTGACCTAAGACATAACCTATGCATTGTTCCAACACAATGGGATACAATATAAGTAATTTGTACAAGACTAATGGCACTATAACTAAAAGATTGGAGAGGTGATTCTTGATTTTGTCAAAGACTACTTGGCATTAATTATCCTACAACCTTGGATTGCTTTTTCAAGACATTCTAAATATAAAAACACACGTTGTAGTTAGCTAAGATATAAATCTAATAATATAGTTCATTCTTCCCAAGAATCTGAATACTTCTTTTAGTGTAGAAAGAGTGTGCATTTCTTTTATGGCTTAATTTTGTTAGGATCAACCTTAATGCCTTTTTAACTTATTATAATGCCTAGCAACTTGCCTAATGTCACCTTAAAAGGATGGCAAGGATCATCTGATGTCTGCCTTAAAGACAACTTGCTTAATGTTAATATGTGGTAGAGGAAAGTTACCTTTAAGGCTTACCTACTTTAGATTCCTATAGTTTATGCATATACAAACCTTGCCATCCTTTTTTGGTATTGGCATAATGTTGGCTACCCATTTTAGATAGTTTGCCACCTTGCCATCAGTGCAATAATGCCTTGTAAATGTTTTATAAGTCCTTTACTTGGATAGTAACCATTTTTCATAATTACTTTGACTACTTTTCATAATGCTTTAGATGGTAAGAATGGTATATTAAGGAATGACTTCTTGGATGAAGGAGTCAAATTAGCCCTTTCAAAAGAGCAAAATGCATATTCTAATGCTTCTTTAGTTGCCTTAACATAAGGCATTCTAGGCGGTCTAGAAACAAATAAATAATACTTTGCTTAAACTTTAATCTTCTGTGATGAAATTTTCCTTATGGTGTAAGGTGAAAGGGATAGTTGTCGTAACATCAATCCACGGGCATCCTAGTAGGCTACTATAGGTAATTTTAACATCCATGACCTGGAAAGGCATATTGAAAGTACATGGTCCCACTTATATTAGGAGTTTTGCAATCCATACACTTTTACAGTTTGTGTCATCAAATGCACAAACAATCATGTAACTTGGTATTATAATAGTGGTGTCATTTGGTAGTTAGTCTATAGTGTCTTTAGGCATAACATTTAATCATAACCCATTGATGATAAGGATGTGAGACATGTTATAGACATGATAGATGACTAAGATATATAATGCTTTGGTATGACTATACCCCTTAATTGGAATCTTATTATCTTAGAATGAGATGCAATTATTCGTCATGATATTATTGACAATGTGCTCAAAGTCAGCTAAGGAAATGTTAGGCAAAGCATATACCTAGTTAAGAATATACAATAAGGACTTTTTATAGGGATTTAAGTTTATTAGTAGAGAGAGAATTAATATTTTAGTTGGAGTTTGATTATATTGCTTAAT
The DNA here is from genome assembly GCA_021464305.1 of Kandelia obovata. Classification (NCBI taxonomy): domain Eukaryota; kingdom Viridiplantae; phylum Streptophyta; class Magnoliopsida; order Malpighiales; family Rhizophoraceae; genus Kandelia; species Kandelia obovata. The sequence continues at coordinate 3,551,908 of CM038483.1, read as the reverse complement.
CACATTATACTCACTTTGCTTGATGTATTTTAGGAACAACCCTTTGTATTTTTCAATGGAAATTTCCTTAGGCTCATAATTATGCTTGGCAAATGATTTCGCTCTCTTGAAATTTTGTTGTGAGATTTCTTCGATATCATCAAAGATCACAACGACTTTTTCTTTCCTTTACTTGAGTTTCTCTATGTATTTTGGAATATATCGTCTTTCGCTTTGGGTGATGCCCCTAAATTTTGTGATGTTGGACATTGTTATAAGTGTCAATTTTAGTGCTAATGCTCGATTAAGAGAGTTTACTTAAAAATTGTAATCCCACTAGATTGCTTTACCCTTTTAAAAGGGGTAATAAATTATAGGAGAAGGTGGTGGAGTCAAAGTGGTTAAACTAAATATTTTTAGTGATGCTAAGTTTTTTAGATGTCAAGAAGGTAGACATGCATAAGTCAGCATTTCAATAATGCCAATTTCATAGGAAATGAGATCTGATCCTCGACTATTATTATCAAAGCACTCCTCAATCTAGTTTACCTTATCCTGATTAGGGGGAGGATTAGTGCCAACATGAGGCTTTCTTTCAACATTTAAAAATTCAATCTAGCCTTCATCTTATTCTTAATAAAATGTTTAATCTGTTCACCATGGTGTTCACACTTAACATTAGCATTATAGTAGTAACCAATTCATTTTGTACAAACCAAGGGAGCAATTCGAAATAAGATACCAATATAAGATCAAAATTTTTCTTTTCCTGCCTTTTGGACTCAACTTGATTTCTAGGTAGTGCTAACATATAGATAATTAGCTAGGAAGGTTGTGATTGATGATTTTGAAATTAAAATTGAGTTATTATATTGTGATATAATTGTAAAAGGTTAAACTGTCCACACAAGTTGCTAAATGACTAATATATAAGGTTTGGTCCTAATCAACTATCATACTCAATCACCTAAACTTCACTTTCCTTCTTTTTGGTCTCACCAGTCTTCTTAGATGTTGCAATGTCAATAGTAATATCAATCATTTTACCCTTCTAGATGTCATCATCAATTCTTTTTCCTATAATTACTAGATTGACAAAGCTTCTTTATGCACTTCCCACCATCTTGTCATAATAAGGAGCTTTCAATGTACTAAGGAAACTAAAGGCCAATCTTTTTTTTCTAGTAACAGAGGTTAAAGCTAGACAAACATGTTATGTCATCATTGCACATATTACTTAAACATTTTCTCAAACTTCATTTTCATGACCTAAAGATCCACTAAGTAGGTACTAGTTTAAAGATGTGCTTAAATCTATCTCTAAAGGCAATTATTACTTTTTTTTTAGGTTATAATGTTTTTTTGGGTCTTACTTGATATACTAATGTAATGTCATACCAATAAAGTTGTCTTGATAGTAATGTATCAAGAGTTTTTCATTATGAATATATGTTACTATATTTCAAATACACATAGTTAAGTGATCTATAGGTAGTTTTATGTCTTCATACTTTTTCAAAATTTGAAACCATAGAATTCATTGGGAAGATAACATCTTGAACTAGATAAAGATCCACTCTACTTAAGGATATGTGAACATCGTTCCCTTTAATGTTTCTAACTTCCTCTTATAAGAAATCAATTTTTGGTTTCGTAGAATATTATGCATTTGCTTTAATTTTTTTTTTTTCAGTTTGAACTAGTTTAGAGCCACATGGAAAAAATGAGTTGTTGGAGTGACATCTAGTGCATATATTTTAGGACTTGATAATTGTTATTTGTATTGAAAAAATGTTGTATTATTGATAAAGAATAAATAAAAGATATTAAAAAAATTCTCGCGCCCTTAAAGTTTAAGATTTAATAGTTCTTTGACAATTTAAAGATGGTCAAAAGTTAAATAATTATGTTAGGACTCAATCTATTAATGCGTCCATGTATGGGGTCGGGTGGAATGCATCATTAGTGTCTATGAAAAAATTCTATTCGGCTGGTACTTGTAAAGGCGATACAATAGATGCCACATAGGTAATTTATGACCTCAGCAGCGGTACCAACCGAAGAAGTTTTGACTGGACGAACGTCAAAATAAGTCACATATATCTGTTGAAAGACAGAATACATATCCTTACGAGAAGAAAATGCCTTGTTGGCAGTGTCTGAATTGTGAGACCGAAAAAAAAAAAAAGGAAAAGGGCATGGCAGTTGGCTCCATCTTTCTTAATAATCGCTAAGTCGTAGTCACAAATAAATGTCAAATGGGAGACCTCAAAGCAACGTGGAAATATCGTGCTTTCTTTTTAAGTTATTAACGTATTAATTTAATAGTAAATTACATAATATATATATTTTTATTTTATTTTATTTTTCCTCGTAGTATCTTACACTCTTTCCCCTCACATTTGAACGGGAGACTTTTAAAATAAATCTTTAATTCCTTAACATCTACAGTATCAAAACCATATTATAATTCTTTAAATGACGATCCACCATGCTTCCTAACTCTAAAGCTCGCTCGAGTTGGCTTTGCACCAGTCTTAACTAGTTTCTAATGAACACTGTAATTCCGAGGCATTGCCAACCGCACTGGAGGATTCCCAACTATGAGTTAGTAGACGACTTCTTATCATGAGAGCATTTTGAAGGTCTTCGAGAGAGAGGTGTGAGAAAGGAGAGACAAATTCTGGTGCGGGTGGACTTTGGATTTTGAGGGAAAGTTAAAGAGTTATTTGTGTAATCTTTTAATCTTTACATTGTGAAATTTTCTTTGATATGTCACTGATGAGTAGTGTTTATTATTTTGTTTCACAATTCTAATTTTCTCTGGTGGGTTAGAATGGGTAAGCATGAGGGGTAGAATTTTAATAGGTCTCGATTCGAACTCAGAACCTCGCCATACCCAATGCAGGGAAGCGGGATGGTTTGTCATGTGTTCGGAGACGAACCAAGTCCAAAAAGTACGTTAATTATGCACAAAGTAGGTTAGATATTTCCCCTATTTTCAAAATCTTAGACCATAAAGCAAGTCGACTAGGTTATCTACCTTTACATGTATTAGAGAGAGAGAGAGACACTTTTGTTCTTTTTTCTTTTCTTTTCTTTTTTTCTGCGGTATCTAGCTGCTCCGACTGGTTTGTAGATAGCTAGAGAAATTTATTTAAAATAGATCAAAAAGTTAAAAATTATAAAGAATTTCTCTTCATTTCCATTTGATATAAATGCTACACTACTTTAAACCTCCGGTAATCGCGGACTTTTTTAATCCAAAACAGAAAAAAATACATACATATATATATATATATATAGATTTCATGATGTGAAACTTATGAATCGCATTGTCAAAAAAGGCATCCATGAATTCAATTAAAATTTATTATCCTTGAACATAATTAGCTTTTGAAATTCAGATTTTAACAAATTTCACATAAATGTACATCACCTAACACCACCAGCCCAACTTCCTTCAAGCCGTCCAATTGAAATTCTAACTACATTTTGACATGTTGCAAAGCATCAACAAAAAGCGTAACTAGAAATATATGTCGTTGCACTTGGAAGTTAGGGGTTAGGTATAATATCACCAAATTTCCATGTGTCTGAATTAATTAATCAATTAGTGACAGCCAATCTATGCATATGAGTTTCCATATATAGTTCTAGGCTGCAAGAGCATTTTGTTGCACCACCAAATTAAGCAAAAGAGGGCACATGGCAAAGAGCAAGGTTCTCATGGTTGGGTCTACCGGGTATATTGGTACGAAGATTGTGAAAGCAAGCTTAGCAGAGGGCACATAACAAGATCGTTTGTCTCCTTAGATTTCTTCCTTTGGTCTACTTCATGAAGATTAGAACTGAGACGTTCAATCTCTACACTTTCCTTTTCTTGTTTTCCCTTTTCTTTTATATGGGCTCTTTTACTTTCTTTTAAATAGAAATGAGAACACCTTCAGCTGTTAGAAAGCCATATCACATCATACAATAAAAATTTTAATAAACACAGATATGGAATAGCAACGAACATTTGACCACCAATCAATTATTAATAATTATCTCCTCTGGTCAGCTCAGTTTTCCCGACACTACTACTCTTATTGCCTTAAACTACCCCGAGTTCCTAGATCAACCCAACTAAAACACTGAAATCGAACCCCCAAATCACTTAGTGCTTATCAAATATAAAACTTGGGAGTAAGGTTGAAGATGTTGAAAATAGTAAAAGTTGAAGGCGTTGAAACAAATAAAAAAGAAAATTAAGTAGAATATATATGTAAATGAATTAAATTAAATAGAGATGAAATAATATCTAAAATATATTTAGTATTATTTTTAAAGATAATTTTGCCTCTGTACGTAATATATTAATATAATTAATTATAACAATTATCCTTTCAAGATACCTCAGATCTCCTTACAATAAATCACGAGTTAATATAAATAGTACTGATATAGTTGATATAATAATTTCTAATTAAAACAAAAAAAACAAAGAGAGAAAAAAAATTTTATTTTTTTAGTTTAATGGATAAAGATAAAAAATTATTTTTATATTATTTATGATTTAATATTTTATAAAAATAAATATTAAATTAGAAAAAAAAATGTTGTTGGTTTTGACTGATGATTTTATTATTATAATGACTAATCTTCAAACAAAAAAAATAAATAGTAAAAAATAATTAATTTGACCAATATAATTTTAAAAGTTTCAAAAAGTTTTAGGTAATGGTAAACTAACTATGTAAGGTCACATTTGGTCTTTTATAGCATATTTAAGTTTTGGGTCATTTTTTTTATATGTGAGACTTTTTTGAGTTTTTTTTTTTTCTGTAAGGTATAAAACAACTGCTATCTTATAAATAAATACAACATGACTTATAATTTCTAATGTAGGATACAAGTTTTTTAAAATATATTTATTTTTTTAACTTTTTTTAGATACTTTAAAAGATTAAATTTTGCTAAATTAACCAATGAATATATAAAACATTATATTTGGTGTCTTTCAAACTATAAACTAAAACTAAGTTATACAAGTTTTGATATTAAGAATGATGGTGAAAAAAAATTTTCTTTAAACAATAACTTATTAATGAATAATAATGAACTTGTTGTCTTATTATATTTTCTTAGATCACACGGTTAAATAGAGTTAAACATTGTTAAGTTTTATACTTGTCTAATTTATTTTTATAATAGTTTTAGTTATCTCACTTAGAATCTTATAAGAATGACCCCACTTCACTCTTATATAATTAAATTTATCAAATGTACATTTTAGTAACATATCGCCTACAAGAATTATATAATTCATTAAGAGTATAACTCAACTTCAAACATTAGAATTCTTATATTATCTACACTATATGAGAAACTTTAAAATTTTAGTAATGCATATTAGGTCAATCAGTAACTTGTTATTACTTATATGAACCTACTTTAAAAAGTCTCTTATCACATAAGTTTAGTTCTCATCATTATTAACCATACTATATAGCTATTAGTTTCATTTCCCTTAATGTATTTTTTACTAGTTTTTTGCATAGTGATTTTGTTAGATTTTTAGTCAAATTTATTTAAGAACTTATGAAATTAAGTGATATTATTTCATTATTCAACTATTGCTCTATTAATTCATATATCATTTAATAACATGTCAAAACTTTCATATTTATTAAAAAGTTTCTCTACATAATACTCATATGGAAAAAAATATACAATTAAGAGTTCTAGAAATTTTAACCCCTAGAATGATATTTTCTTCTCCTAAATCTTTCTTGTCAAAGCAAGCAATTATTTAGTATTAGTTATTACTTTTAAACTAAGATAAAGATGAGCTTATCATCAACATACAATCATTTAATAACATGTCATTTTCATTTTTTGTATAAACACATTTATTAAGACTAATAATAGAAAAACCATTATAGATCAAAACTGCATCAAATCTCTCATGTCATTATTTAGGTCTCTGTTTCAATCTATACAAATATTTAATAAGTTTACAAACCTTCTTCTCTTAACTATGAACTTTATAGCTTTTAGGTCATGACATGTAAATTTCTTCATCAAGATTACCATAAAATAAAGCAATTTTTACATCCATTTGGAGAACATTAAGCGTGTAAATTGATGCTAATATAAACAACATTCTAATAAAGGTAATTCTAGCAATAAAAACAAATGTATCAAAATAATCAATACTATTGATTTATGTAAACCTTTCTACTGCAAGTTTAGCCTTGTACTTATTAATGGATCCATCTAATTTATATTTTTTTTTCCTAAAGATCCACTTATTACCTATGGTTTTGGTTCTTGTAAGTGAATTCACTGATTTCTATATAAAATTTTAGATTCAAAAATTCGATCTCACTTTATATGACTTCTACTTACTTGTTGGAATCATTAGAGTATATTGCTTTCAAATAATTCAAACAAACTTTGTTGAATACTAGAGTGTTAAACTCATCATCGAAGATCTTTTATACTCTTTGTGTCATGCTACTCCTCAATTTTGGTTTAGAACATGTAATAGAGGGCACTCTTTCTAACTCTATGATAAAGATAAGTAATGTACTGACTCCCTTTTTATAGAAAATATATACTTAAAAAACTCTGCATTATTTGTCTTAATAATAATGTTAGCATCAAGAATATCACTCTTAATAACAAAAAAAAAATGATAAATGGTACTTTAATTTGTATAACCTATAAACATGTAATTTAAGATTTTAGAACATATTTTCCTCTTCATTAATTCAAACAAAAGTACTTTAGCAAGAAACCCTTATATTTTCAAATAACTTAGATTAGAAAAATAGCCCTTCCATAGTTTACATGAAGTATTACCAATTTGCTTATAAGAAATTCTGTAATGCAAATCACATGTAGAAAGTATTTTTTATCCCCATAAATGATGTGGAGCACCAAAACTACCTAGCATAACATTCATTATTTATTTTAAAGTTTTATTTTTCCTCTTTGCTAGCCCATTTGACTCGAGTGAGTAAGAAGTTTTAACCTCACGAATAATATCATCATTTTCATAAAAATTAACAATAATCAAGAATTATATTCTTCTCCCTTATCTAAACTAAATCTTTTTATCTTCTTATCTAATTGGTTTTCTACTTTACTCTTATACTTGATAAACACATCGCACACTCCATCCTTGTCACTTAATAGGAAAACTTTGGTGTATCTAAAATAATTATCTATAATAATCACATAAAATTGGTTGCCACCTTTAGTCATGGTACTTTTCAAATTTCTCAAATCATAATGGACTAAGCACAGTAATTTAATTTCTTATTGAACTAATTTGTAATTTTTCTTGGCTAATTTGGCCTCCACATTTAAACATATTACTACATTAATTTTTAATCAAGCCAAGTTGTCTTAACTTTATGTAAGAATCACTTATATGTCTTAATCTAACTTGTCATAAATAATAAGAGTTGACAATATAAGCAAAAAAAGGTATATGCATTTTCATTATTATTAAT